>JABCKO010008016.1:0-19217 GCA_018855915.1 Tephrocybe sp. NHM501043
GGTGAGTTTCCAGGTTCCTGCATCTCTGAGCATAGCTAATTCATCTTGAATAGCTTTCTCCCATAGTGGCCAGTCAGGACTGCGCCTTGCCTCTGCAATATTGCATGGTTCAAGTGCCTCTGCATCTGCAACTTCAGCAACAAGACCATACTTGTCTATGACCATAATCATTTTGGCATCGTTCTCCCCCTCAATGGCTGGAGTCTCTTCAATGATTTTGGAGGGGACTTGGACACCACAAGGAACTTTTGGGTCTGACAGTTGTGCCAACATAGTACCACAGCCTTCAAGAATGTCACGGACATGAGCGCTAGGCTTTTGAATACGTTTGGATGGCAATGGTGCTTCAACGACTTCAGTGTCAGAGGGTTGATGAGACTTGGGCTCAGGGATAGATTCTGGCATAGGAGAAGGTGGAGGGACTGGAATAGTAGATGTCAAGGAAGGTACGTTAATTATTTCGATGAACTGCCAATCCTCCCCCTTGAGACGAGCCGACGTACTTCCAGTGTTGTCATAGTAGACGTTATGCTTGACATTTACACTCTTCATGTCAGGCCAGTAAACTCAAACTCCATTGCTGCTTTCATCAAACCCCAGCCATTGTCCTTCACATACACGCCCACCAAGCTTGTCACCACCCTCAACGCATACCCAGCACTTCTCTCCAAACTCTCAAACATGACACAAGTCCGGTTTCTTTCCAAATGCAGCTTTGTAAGGTGTCATGCCTTGAAGAGCCTTTGTTGTTGTGTGATTCAACAGCCAGACAACATGTCATGCCGCCTCACCCCACATTGTCTTTGGGAGACCACTGCCATGAAGAAGAGCTCTAATGTGTTCAACAATGGTGTGATTACGATGCTGGGCAACTCTGTTGTGCTGAGGGGTATCATGAATGGTAAGCTTCTGTTCAGTACCACAAGACTTGAGGTGACGAATAAAGTCATTGCTCAGGTATTTGCTGCCACAGTCGGTGTGTAAGATCTTAATGCATGCACCGAGTTGGGATTTGCACCAGGCATCAAGCAATTCCACCATCATATGGGTCACATTTCCCCCATTCTCACCCAACGTCTCATGAAGAATGGTTTTGTCACAGGCATTCGTCTTGAGGAAGGACCACACAAGGACTTCTTCTGCAAGTCTTGCATATATGCTAAGGCCACCTGTAAGCCCATCTTGAAGGCTCGTCAAGGTGATCATGCAACCAAGTTTGGTGGTAAAGTTCACAGTGATGTCTGGGGACCTGCTCCTGTCCCTACAAAGGGTGGACATTGTTATTACATTACGTTCATGGATGACAAGACCAGTCTTACCAAGCTCCACCTGCTTCACCAGAAATCTGAGGCCCTTGAAGCATACAAAGACCATGAGCATAAGTTCCTCAACTGCAGCATTGACATCCTCCTAATCATGATGTACGATATAGGTCCCTCCAACTTTGGGAACCTCGCCAACCTGTGTTCCTTCAGGACTGTGAATAACAGCCTTACCACTACCAAATGTGACTGTGTAGCCCAAGTCATCAAGACGGCCTACAGACACAAGCATGTACCCGACATCTGGTGAGTAGAACACTTCAGTAAGATGAAGCTGTGATGTTTTGGCGCCATTAGGTATGTCGAGAACCATATCACCTTTACCCTGAGCAGTAAACTTCTGCTTGTTTGCAGCTCAAAAATTCTTTGTAGCGAGTTCTTCAAATGTTGAGAAGTCATTGCGGTAGGGAGAAATATGGCAGGTACATCCAGAGTCGAGGACTTCAGTACGAGGAGCATTATTCACGATTGTGGTGTAGTTGACAGTATCTGTGCTTTGTTTGACCTCATCGATAGATGCCAGACCATCCTCATCAACCTCATACAACCAATCATTCTCACCACAATCCAACATGGATTCCTCCTCATCTGACTCTAAAACCAATCCAGGCATGTCATCATGCTCATTGCCAACACCGTTCTCCACACCCAAAAGACTGTCCTCATCATCGTCAAATGCAGCAAATGCTCCCTTGCACTCGGAATCGGATTCAGCAGTGGCAACAATATTCAACTTTGAAGATCCTCTGCCCGTGCTTCCCGAACTCTTTGACTCATTAGATTTGGACTTGGTCTTGTTGTTTGAGCCTCCAGATGACTTGTTTGCATCCGGGCACCTGTTCTGAAGATGACCAGGCTTTCCGCAGCCCCAGCATACACCACGAGGTTTGTGTGTTGATCTGCCCTTAGAGTCCTGCACACTAAGGGCCTCATCCCTGTTGTCCTTCTTCCTGTTACTGCCAGAATGACGTGCAAGCTGGCTATGCTGACAGTCGTATTCCTCGCTAATCATGAGGATAAGGATGTCAGGAGATATCTTGATATTGGGGGAAAGGAGTCTAGCGGCTGCGAGCTGAGTGGACACAAAATTGGAGAGTGCGAAAGGAAGAGAAGAGATAATGGTAGAACGATAATCGTCATCTTTGATATTGACTCCAACAGTGGCTAGCTTTTTGTGCTCGATGCTGAGATCATGAAGGAATGTACAAACGTCCTTCTTTGCATCGCACTTGCTGTCCATGAAGTGTTTACGCAGATCTGCTTGTGCATATGCGCCTTTCTGAGTGAACTCGGCAATGATAGAGTCCCAGCACTCCTTGATGGTAGGTTTGCTGCAAATGCACATCAACACAGAATCAGGTAACTTCTGCGTCAATAGAGATTTTGCTGTGAGCTCATTTTTATCCCATAGCACTACAGCAGCAGCAACGTCTTCGCTGAGAGCAGTAGCAGAATTTTCAGGTATGGCAGGGCGTGCGCTAGCTCCAGTGAAATGACCCCAGAAGCCTTTTGCAGCCACAGCATCCTTGAAACGCAAAGCAAACATAGCCCAGTTAGAACCAGAGGGATCAAGCTTTGGAATGGAGGAAGGGAGGCTGTCGGCGAGCGATGTAGCAGAGGTAGTAGATGACATATCAGGGCCCATAACCTGTAAGAATCTAGACACAACGGTAAGCACTCAGCGTTGTGGAAAACGGCTGAATTGTAAGTACCTAGACACAACGGTAAGCACTACAATACTGTAAGTAAATGTCTGTAATAATTGAATACAAGAGTTCTCACCTCAGCGTTGTGGAAAACGGCTGAGGTGCAAAAGATGAGAATGCCTACTATATGTGAGATATTGAGGCATCGGAAATCAGAGGATATAGAAGCAAAGTGAAATAAAGTTGTCAAAAGTCCATGGATCGAGACGGCGGCGGCTCCGCGTGTTGAACGAGGTTGCGTCCGTGTTTGTACTATCCGCAATCTAACACAGGCATGCAAACGATTCAGGAGAGCCAAGGTCAACTTTAGCATCATATTTCGAGGAATCTGACCATAGGTCGGAAAGTAACTCCGCCGCAGTATCATAGTCATGGACGTATGATAAAGATTTGAGAATGGCGGTCGTCATGAAGTAACGAATGCACAATTTGTCACAAGCACAGTGACCTACTAACATGACCTCTGTCAATTCAAAATCTCAGTGCAGATTCCTAGGAATCCCTGACAACAAGACGACACCTCAATCTTGCTCGTTCATTCGACTTTATATTCGACAACAAGCTACACATGACTCGTAACATCTAGAACTCTTGGCCACCATCACGAACCAGCCACATACAAAGCTTTAACGAACAAGGACCGTTAAACTCTGTACCTGACATAGGAAGCCGTTTTATCGAGATACCACCGACCTCTCAGGCATGAGCACAACCCTCAACGCTATCCTAACCACGCCAAGGCAGTATCTTCGATGAATTCTGAATGGTCATATTCCCTCATGCATTCCTGCGCCACCGTAATCTATGAAAAGACGGAGTATCCTACGGCTGCAACCTTTTCGAGGCGCTCAAATTCCTTGCAATCATTGCAGAACCGATTCATTTATGGAAGGATCTGACTCAGACCCGACATATCGCGATGGAAAGCAAGGCGTTCGAGAATCCCAATTTCGCTGTGCTGTGTTGCTCAACCAGCATAATGCAACGTATGCAATCTGGATCGCGACGCAGAGATCATATACAATGACTCATTACATTCTTTTCTGGGGTATTGGGGCTGATCCAATCCCTCTCCATCCTGCTCCACCGATGAGCACAGCAGCTCGAAGTTCCAACATTGAGCTTCATTCCTCATGTCAGACCTTGTAGAGGAGTCGAACTGCAGCCACGGGTTAACGTTTACTGTTCACTAATTGAACGTACATAATAAAGCATTGTAGCACTAGTAGACGGAGAAGCCTAAGCCAAATGTGTCCAGTATACAATTTCAGTGAAAGGGAGCAAACAAGGGTCAACGACCATGGCTTCACCGTTTCCTTTTCTACCACGAACACTTGCTAAAGCGAAACGAAAACCAGAGCCAGATTCCCCACAATCATCCACCTCGTATACTTTTACTCGACATGCCAACCTTATACCAAGCAAAACAACTTCGGCGATTTCAAGTAGAGCGAAATATTCCAATGAAGACTACGTGAACCTTTTCGGACTCGCACTATCTGACTATGCGCTGTGGGCCGACTCAGACCTACGCCGGACCATAGACTTCAATGAACATGATTCAGAGGATCAACGCGAAGGACATGGTTGTAAGTCGCGTTATTCTCCTTCCGTGTTTGAGTTTTGATTGCTTCTACCAAGTCTTTCCTCTTAGCTACTTCCTCAGCCATTCAAAAGTCCTCGGACCACTCAACCTTGAGAGCCTGCAAGTTCCTATTGTCAAAGCGCTACGTTCTGATGAGAAAAGTATAGTCGAAGTACGAATTCTTGTCTCTGAGCCATCTTCGTCTACATGGTCAAGTAAACGTGACAAGAAGCGGGATGCTGGTGCATACGAAATACGCCTAAAAACCATGGAAGGAGGAACAGCGCGAGATTCAATGAAATATTCGAAACAAGGCTGGGAATCTCGGACAATTTATGTGGTGTGTCTTGACATCCTTTTCGAAACCCCTCTGAACTTACACGGTTCGCAGGAGAATATACCCGCACCTTATAGGACTATTACAGCGATCCTACACTTTACCAACGCGCTACTCATGGCACGTCACTCACCGAGCCCTACACGTATACAGGGTATTATCCTTCCACCACATCATCAAGACAAGCCTGGTGATCCGCCAACGTGTAAGGGCTTTGCGCTCATTGTACTTCAAGATGAACTGGACGTGGCCTTCTTGCTTGAGACGTGGCGCTGGGATAGGCAGCGTGAAGCTAATGTGGAGCCTGCTAAACAAGATCCAGAGAGCCGAGCGGAAATTCACGATGCTACAAAGTTCGGGTTTCGTGCTCTGTCAAAGTCTGCATGGAATTGCTTAAAGGACGAGTACCTTTCGTATCGGCAAAGACTGGTGGCAGAGATCAACACCCACCAGGATGCCGAGCTTGCAACCTTGACCTCTACCCCTGCTCCTCCTATTGCATTTGCTTCAAAGTTCATGCCCGTGGAGGGACCTCACCCGCCGCCTACATCATCAAAGCTCGAACATACATCTCCTTATCCATTTGATTCCCTAGTTTTCGTTCGCAATATTCATCCTGAGACGAATAAAACCACTTTGCGCAAATTTTGTGCATCTGCCTTCGCTGCTTCGCTTGCCAGGAATGAGCTCAAAGGTGACGGACTTGACTATGTGGATTTTAACAAAGGCATGGACTCTGTGCGTCATTCCTCTATTCTCGTTCTCCGATTCTCATTTCTGAGGTCTTACAGTGTCATTTGCGTCTCGCTACCCCGAAACACGCACGCATACTTATCGATCACTTCTTCACTCATCCCACGACTCAGGAGCGCGGGTTGGATGAAGTCGGGACTTACTCAGACGGCACATCTCTACCAGTCATAATGGAACTTGTCACCGGAAAGCGCGAGCAGCTCTACTGGGAGAAGGTCCCCGAAAAGGTCCGACGGCAGGCTGTTCAGAAAGCGCTCGAATTACAACAGGAGACATTGAGAGAGGATGGAAATGCAGAAGAACAAGGTACTAATATACGAAAACGCCAAAGACGAAAGTAAAGATTGCATATACCTCTGTAGGGCCAGGGCCTGGTGATGATTCAATACATACCTCTGCTGATCCTTGCCTCATGGTACATTGACCGTTGAGCAGCGATTGGCCCACTGAAGCACTCAAGAGTATACTGAGAACCTCGTGTCTTGGAGCACCCAAAATCTATTTTTCCAATCGATATCGAAAAAATCTTCTATAATATAATACATGAATACTGTTATAAGCCGACTGCCTACGAAGTAGCCTCTTCTCCAACAACATCTGCCCCTGGGAGCAGCCATCGGAAGGTAATGCTCAACCGCACGCCTCGTTTGATCCATTGGCCAATATTGTTGTCTGTAGCATCGGAAAGGGCCACGTAGTCCTTCGTGTGCTTCCCAATGCCGTGTGTCCATTTGTAACGTGCGTCTTCGGAGAGAACGATCACACTCCGCTCAGGGAGATATACATCCCAGTCGTTCCTCTCTTGTCCGCCCACATCTGCAGACTCCTGAATTCCTGAATCTTGTGCACCTGCTCGAGCAAACTGCATTACACATCCGCTTCCAAAGCTGACGCCAATGATTCCGTCACCGAACCGCCTAAGCAGGTCAACGTGGGGGGTTATCCCTTCTCCAGGCTGATACAAATTCAGAATAGCCTGCCGTGCACGGGTTGGCACGCGGGGGAACAGAAGGTCGTGCGTTTCTGGAGGGACGAGAGGATGCAACATCCCCTCCAAGTTCGAAAGAAGCTGGAGAAGGATGGGAGGTAGACCAATTGACATCACCTTCTTAGAAGACGATGGACTGGGGGGAGAAAAACGCCCAAAAAGCATCACTTGATTGACACCCTCATGCTGGAAATATGTTTCCAGGCAGTACTGAAAGACACTTTGAGCGAATTCCACGGGAAGGCGCAAGGTTGAATCGAAGAAAAGGCCATGAATTGGTGGAGCCACCAGAATGGCCGGCATGGGTGGGCAGCCAGGAGAGGTGTCCAGACAGTTTGACTGTTCATCGAACAAAGAATCAGGATCTGAGAGTCCTGAAAGAGGTGAAGTAATATTGTAATCAATTGGTGTGGAATCCACGAAAGAAGGTATCGTAATCGAAAGGCCGAGTTTTGGGCGTTTATGAGAGAGGCTTGTATCCACCTCAGCAACTTTTGGGCTTCCAGAGCGCTCTCGTATACGTTTAGATCCAGTAATGAGTGTTGACGGTGAAAGTAAAGGGGATGATTGGACCATCTAGACTGTGGATATAGCGGCCATCAATATACATTGCAGTTGACATACCAAATAATATGTGAGGCCACTACTTCTATACTGTCACCGAAGAACCTAAGGAGGAAGAAGGGGAAGCTGCAAACAAACCCGACGCTTGAACGTTTGTCAGGCACAGCCACTTGTCGTTGAATGACTATTGATGGCGGAAAATGATCCGTATATTGTTTATGTAAGTCTAAATATTCCTGATTGTCCGGCTTCTTTCGGCACCGGACGCGCCGAAGCCATAAATCCACGGGTCTTTCTTTCCCGGAAGCCATCTTTTCATCTTCCAATGCGCGCAGAACTGTTCGAGGAGAGGGACATCAGTCAAGTCGCTGGGAATGCCCCCAACGATGTAAAGGCCGCTGTCGCTGACACGAGCATGTTCTTCGCGCGCCGTATTGACGGTGTGACTGGGCCCATCTTCGGCGAGGCTATCACGAAACGTATGATCGTTACGGAGGTGTCTATAGACAAGAAGGCAGAGGAGCCACTTAAGACCGAAGGCCGAGTTGTATGCGAGCTGACTGTCGAAGAAGGTGTGAAATCACTGTGGCGGTATCACCTAAATATAGAGAAACTGATCGACTTGTTACCCCAGATATGGTGAACGGCGGCGGGAATATTCATGGAGGGTGCTCTGCCTTCTTAGTTGACATGTTCGTTATGCATTATTCCCCGGAAACAATCCAAAAGCTTAACAGCCAACAGATGTTCGTCTATGTGCCTGATGGCTTTGCGCCTCGCGACCTCGGGCGAGTACGAAGGAAGCGTTTCACAGTCCCTCAACATTGTATACCATTCTCCTGCTGGTTTGTGAGTTGTTCTGTGCTCACCCTCTTAATGAAGAAACGAAGCGCTGATATTTCTTGCCGTATAGGGGAGAACGCCTTCGCATTGTCAACACCACGATGACAATGGGAGCACGAGCAACTTCTGCTAGAACCGAGGTACCATTTCGGTCACAGAAATTTAATGATTTCTTGGCACTGACCTTCTGGGTAGATCTGGAACACTACCCACCATCGTCTTGTTTCGTCGGGCGTCCATATCAAGATGAAGCCCTCGCCACCTCCCAAGGCGAACTTGTAGACGTTACGTTATCGCACATTTTTTTTCGGAAGGATACATATAAGAATACTGATATGTAATGAAATATATATTCATTGTAGTTTTTATCGACATCCTCAATATTTCATCAACAGAAGCGTGCCTCAAGTGGTTGTTGCACTTAGTGGTTGCAGCTCAATACAGAGACTCAGGCACTTCCTTGGATTTTACCCATGTCGCTTGACACTTTCAACCAAGAAAATATGATTAAGAATACATACAAGATATACACGTTACATACATATACCGATAGATGCCTACAAAATAGCTGCGCTATAATACAGTCCCATGCTACAATGAATCATTTACTACCATAATTCACAATTAAATCTGAAGTATGCTGCCACTAGTAGTGTAGATACCAAGTTGTCTAGTGGATGTGTTGGGCACACCTGGGTGTGGCATCGCAGTCACAAGATTGAAGGTTTGAAGCGCCAGACTAGTAGATAAGATGCCATGACGCCTGGGCAGAGTAGTCAGGGCGATCGGAATGACTGACTCTGTAGCCGTGCCATCTCTTCTAGAAGGCGTGCACGCTCTTGGTAGAGCGCCAAAGTGCGAGAAGTGGATTCACGTAATGCGGTAAGTGAGAACGTCGTATCAACCTAGATCGAAGATATGGTAAGTTCCTGTTAAACTTTCACAATATTCAAGAGCCCTACCTCATCACCTTCATCGCTAGGCGTCCTGCTTGTCAAGCTTCGACTTTGCTCAAACGACAAGAGTTCTAAGTCTTGGTCCACAGGCGATATATAACCCGTACGTCGTACATTTGGTTTGCGCTGCGGGGAATATGCATTGGAAAATTCCCGTTGTAGGGTTATCGAACCCTCCGATCTAGGTGGTGATACTACAGATGGCGAAGATATTTCGTGAATACATCGCGCTCGGGGTCTAGGAGTAGCTCGAGGGGTCGGCTTTGGGGTCGGCGTTCGAGGTACCGCGGAATCAATGCTAGTGTTTGAATCGCTAGCGTAGTGCGTAGAGTACGTGGAGGTAAAGAGGGATTCTCTCGTGGTAATAGTTGTTGAAGGTGAATGGATGTCATAGGGAAAGCTCGGCGCCTCGCCGTCAAGCTCAAATGGATCGTCGCCTGATATATATTTGAGGCGACGACCAATCCAGCATAGAAGCTCTGCCACATGAACGCACTCTTCGAGGCTTCCAGCGGCAAGCTTGCAAGGATCAAGGTTGCTCAGTCCGACGTCCGTTTTTAGCACGTCCGTTTCGAGCACGCCAAGAAAGATTTTGGTGTTCTGGAGATCCTTATTCTCAAGCGTATCTGCATACGTGATGCGTTCAGATAGCAGTGACTCGAGAATAGCGATCAGCAGAGATGGTGTGAGTTCCGTGGGAGATTGGAGAGGAATCGGAATCCGCAAGGCATTCAACAGGGAATTTAGCTGCCTCATCAAGGCGCTACCATTGATAGATTTTTGGTGCATAGACATGAAGGCATAGGGGGCGCGGTACTGTATCCTTGCAGCGGTTGGTTGAAACTTGTCGGAGACTTTGGGCGTTATTCACAAATCACCATTCACTGCTCAAGTAAATGTTTGTTTGTAATTGTTGCATGCCAAAAAAACGCGCTCAGAGGGTTCCTTTGGTCTCCTGCTCAATAAAAAACCGTGAAAAATACTCGAATAATGACAGTTTCTGCAAAGCCACCAAGGTTAGGAAGAACTGCTAAATCTGTGCTCATTGTGAATAGTTCACGTTCATTGTCGTGATCCAAACAACAGGTCACGACCAGCCCTAAACAATTGAATCCAAGCAAATTAAGTACGTGACTTTCTCATTGACAAGAACGCGTACTCGAGGGTATCCATAAGCGCCCGCAACATCCACACGACGCGAGCCCCATGTCGCGTGTTGCTTCGTCCTCTGCCACTGGGAAAGCAGCGAATTTCAATGGTGAAGTCAGAGTGAAGACCGAGAGATATAAAGGTAAACAAAAGGCGCGTGTCGAGGAAGAAAGCCAGGATGAGGATGCAGATGAGGATATCTATCGTGGTGAAGAAGCGGAGCACGAAGGGGATCAAGATGCCGACGGTGAAGTGGACGAGGAAGCAGGACCCTCTCGCGGTACCAAGCGCACGCGCGTCAATGAGGAGGGCGATTCGCGTCCTGGTGAACAAGACAAGCCTGCACCACGGATGAAAACCCTTCCTCGCGATAAAGGGTCAGTTAGATAATTCATTTCCTCGCTGACAAGATTGACCCTTTTTCTTGTTAGATACATCCCCGGATCCATTGTTCGAATCCAACTAAAGAACTTTGTGACTTATGACTCCGTCGAGTTCTCAGTTGGACCCTATCTTAACATGATTCTTGGCCCCAATGGTACAGGAAAGAGCAGTATCGCGTGTGCAATCTGTCTTGGTCTGAATTTCCCACCCAGCGTAAGTTCTCCAGTTTTAATTCAATGATAGCCCTCATAACACAGCCTAGATCCTGGGTCGAGCCGCAGATCTAAATTCTTTTGTGAAGATCGGAAAAGAGGAGGGCCACATTGAGATTGAGCTCAAGGGCCGTCAAGGGCAGCCCAATCTAGTCATTCGGCGACATTTGAAGGCCACTTCCAAGCAGTCTCACTTCACTCTAAACGGGGTGGGAGCAACTGGTGCGGAAATTAAGAACAAGATGGCCGATCTCAATGTCCAAGTCGGCAATCTCTGGTAAATTTTGATAGAACGGTCGCTGGCGCAAGTTGCTCATCATCCAAAAGTTCTTTCCTTCCCCAGGACAAAGTGTCCGAGTTCGCTCAAATGAGCCCTCAAGAATTGCTCCGAGAGACTCAGCGTGCTGCTGGAGATGAGCGACTCACTAAATGGCATGACACTCTCATTAATGACGGCAAACAGCTCAAGGCATTGGTGCAAGTGCGTAATTCCTGTAGTTTACATGTCCTGGAGTTTTTACAGCCTCGAAGAATCTTGAAGATGAAAGCAAACAACTTCGACAAATGCAGGAGCGAAACGAAGGGATTGAGAGGGATGTTCAACGCTACAGAGAACGGAAGAATATCGAAGCCATGGTCAGATCACATGGCTTAACTGTTTTATCCTTTGTTCCTGAGCCTTTTTTGCTACAGATCGAGCTTCTTCAAGTCCTGATTCCAGTCGAGCATTACCGTGTAGTTCGCGCGAAATATTTCGAACTCAAGGCGATTCAACGCAAACTCCATGAAAAAGTAAAGAGACTGAAGGCCAAGAATGAGCCTGCTCACGCTCTCCTGAAGTGATTATCTCTTGCAAACCAACTTTCACCATGTCCTCATTGACATCATTAATAGGAAGCTCGATGCGGAGCACAAGGAGGCTGAGAGAACCCGAGACGATTTCAAAGA
Organism: Tephrocybe sp. NHM501043; assembly: GCA_018855915.1. Classification (NCBI taxonomy): domain Eukaryota; kingdom Fungi; phylum Basidiomycota; class Agaricomycetes; order Agaricales; family Lyophyllaceae; genus Tephrocybe; species Tephrocybe sp. NHM501043. The sequence continues at coordinate 11,748 of JABCKO010008016.1, forward strand.
AACTGCGAAAGCGAAATTCAAGAAGATGAAAAACAAGTGGACCACCAGTGATCAGCTTGTACATGTTTCTTCACTTTCTCGACCACCTTGTTCTCACTACGATAACGGAACAGGAACGCGACGCGGAAGATGTCACGTCTCAACTAGACCGACTCAAAAAGGAGGAAAAGGATTGTCTCAAGAGAATTTCCAGCACCGAAACTGAGATCCAAAGGACTGAGGCGGAATTGATCAAGCTTTCAGAAGTTAAGCTCGAAAAACATGAGGATCTTCAGGCAGAAGCTGTACGTTGACGTTCGGACCTTATAATTTTACATAAGTATGCTGAATTTCATCTAGAAACAAATTGTACTTGAGCGTGGGGGTGTCAATGAGCGCAAAATCGAAGTTGAAGAGAAAATGAAAAGTACTATCGACAACAAGGCGAGATCAAACGCCCAACTTCAAAATGCCCAACAAGAGTATGAGTATCTATGCCTCCCACCAACATTCCGTTGCTGATTGTCTGTTCCCCTTTTTTCCTTTCCAAAGTTTACAGAGGCTAGAGGATATGGGTAACGTGAAGATGCAAAATCTCCAACGATGGGACAAAAATACCCATGCTGCGGTACTGTGGCTCCGCAGCCATAAGCACTTGTTTCAAATGGAGGTCTTCGAGCCTGCTGTCCTGTCCGTTAGCGTTCCGAACAAGCAATTCGTAAACGCTGTTGAGGCAGGCATCAACGGTATGCAATTTAGGGTATGACCCATCCCATCTTTCATGTAGGCTGAACATGACAGTGACGCTCATTTGGTTTATCAGACCTTCGTGTGCCAATGCCAGGAGGATTCAAATACCTTCAATGAGCACGTCAACGACAAACAAGTGCTTGGAAAAGGTGTTCGCGTTGCCACGTGGTTCAGGCCTCCCTCGCAACTAAAAATGCCACCCATGTCCCGAGAAGAGGTCAGTCAAACCCATGTTGATTGATGGAGCAGATCTAATTCACCCATATAGATGACAGAGCTTGGTTTTGATGGGTATCTGCTCGATTATATTGAATGTCCTGACGGCATGCGCTGGTGGCTACAATGTGAACTGAATTTCCATCGGACGGTGCGCTGTTCTTCTGGAAAGCTAGGGGACCCGTGACATGATCCTCCTTCAGGCAGTTTCATTGGGAGGCGTCGACACTGCTAGAGCTATGGATCTTGTCGCCCGACTAGATACAGGGGGAGGCGCCAGTTTTATATCTAAGACCACTATGAACATCGTTAGTCGCTCGCAATACGGGCAAAGATCGGCCAACAACATGACTCGCGAGATCAAACCGGCGCGCAACCTTGCCAATGTGACTGGTATGATTCTCTTCTGTCTGTGTAAAGCTCCCCAATTGATCTTTTCCAAGTCGATCTTCAGGAGAAGCAAAGGATCAACGAGAGGATCAACGAACTGAAGAACGAAGTTATGAACTATGAACAAGAACAAGGAACACTGCAGAATGAACTCAAAGCTGTTTTCGATGAAGATAAAGTCTTCATGGCACGTCTTGTACGTGACGCTTATCAAAACGTTTTTCTTGCCCTGTCAACTGTCTGCAGGCAGCCGTAAAGAGACGCAGAGAGAAAGTCATAGAGGCGGAAGCCAATAAGGTCAAGGTCGAGGCTAAGCTGGGTGTGTATCAATGTTGTGGAAGCCTCCTCGGAAACTCACGGCCGTCATAGATCGCAACAGGCGCACACTCGAATCTTTGCGGAACCAACCTTCGGCAGAAGGAAGACGAGTCCAATTGAAGCAAAAGCTCCTTAGCATAACGAAGAAACGCATGCAAATAGCGAAGGAATATACCGTAAGCTCCTATTCATCCCTGAACTCCGCTCATTTCGCTCAATATGAAACCTAGAGCCTTGCCCGCTCTGTCATTGGAGAACAGACGGAGGCAACTCGTATGGGTATTCGATTCTTGCAGATCGGCGCCAATAGAACAGCACTCCAAGAACTATGTAATAAAAAGGATGATAAGTATAACGCAGCCCTTGCTGAGTTCAACACAGGTAATTTTCGGCTACATACTATTCTTATGATACCTCATTCACCCATATGGTCTTATAGTGAATGAACAATACATGCTCTACAAGGGCCTGTCGAAAGATGCCCTTGAGGAAAGCCGCGAGATCATCCGAAACCTGGATGGGGACCTGAAAGAGCAATATGAAGCAATTGAAGGGAAGCGCTTTCGATATGAAGCCGATCTCAAAGCAGCCGAGGCGAACGATACAACACCACCTTCCTCAGAAGATGTTGATTTAAGATCCGAAGAGGAATTGCAGACTGAGCTGGAGACGCAACAAGCGAACCTTGAATTGAATATGAACACAAATCCGGGTGTCGTGGAGCAGTACGAGAAGCGTAAACGTGATGTGAGTTTCATTTCAGTCGGCTGGAGATGACATTACTAAATGATAATGGGGCGCGCGTGTATGTTTTCTAGATCGAGGACCTGGAGAGGACTATAGAAAAGAAGCAGCGAGATGCTGAGAAGATTGAAGATAGGATCAAATCTGCAAAAGTGAGTCAGCGCCGTGAACGCCGCAATCGGAGGAATTCTTATGCGTACGGCTTTCATCTAGGATAAATGGCAGCCAGCACTTGAGAAGCTTGTCACCAGTATTGGGGAGAAATTCTCTGCCTCCTTTGACCGTACGTGTTTGGGGCTAATTCAGTAACTTCCTCGTCTGATATTTTTACCCAGGCATTGGTTGTGCTGGCGAGGTTCGCATCAGCCAGCACGAGGATTATGAGAAGTGGGCAATCGATATCCTGGTCAAGTTTCGTGACACTGAGAAACTGCAGCTCCTTACGGGGCAGCGTCAATCGGGGGGTGTATGTCATCTCCGCCCTCCTAGAATTAATACCATGAAGCTGATTTTGGCGTTCTTCTCTAGGAACGCTCGTTGACTACAATTCTTTATCTTCTGAGTCTGACAGAAGAAGCACGGGCTCCTTTTTCCCTTGTTGATGAGATTAACCAGGTATGACTCTATCTCTACGTTCTTCCGCTCGGCGAGGACTGTATCTAATGCTGCCATACTGACACGTCTTAGGGCATGGACCAACGTGCTGAGCGTTCTGTACATAACTCAATGGTGCAAGTGACGTGCAAAGAAGACAGTGCTCAGTACTTCCTCATCACGCCAAAGCTACTCCCCGACCTTATTTACCACGATCGCATGAAGATTTTGTGCGTTAACAACGGAGAATGGCTACCCGAAGAGAACGATTTGGGCAACATGATGAAGATGATCGATGGGTTTGTCGGTCGCACGTAGGGCTTGGTGATATGATGTGAAGAGGGGGCTAGGAAGAGTGGAACATCTTGTCTCAGTCTTGGTACTTTATAGCTGTCTAGTTCATATATACCTGGTACTAACCTAATACTGTTGGCCGACGTATAGGCATTAGTTGTACATACAGCTTGGGATACTTCAAATTAAACATTATTTTGAAATCTCACTTTCGACGTTACAAATGATATAACAAGTTCGCCTGGAACTTGAAGCTCGCAGCTTGCGCGACACACTTATATAGAAGAAATGATAGTTCAACGAGGAATCAAACTCGCTAAATTGCCACCCAATCTTCGTTAGTAGGATAGCAGTTATAATACACGTCTAGTTGATACACGCATTTCATAAGAGACGGCATCTAAATATGCCCGGAAAGTGCTAGCCGTCTTTTCGACGCCGCTGTCACACAGCTGCCAAGTATATCCTGTGTTGGGGTTGTATCTATTCCAAGCTGTGTTGCAGATATGAGATCGCCAGAACTGGCATCGAGAACCACGGAGATGGTCGTATCCAGGAGAGGCTCTTCAAATGATGTTGGATCTGCAAGAAGGGTCGTTCTGCCGAGAACACATACGATCGTGAGCTAATACTTTTGAAGGCTATGCGGAGACTTACGAATCGAAGACACCGAAAGACATAGAGAGAGGTGTGCGTGCGATTTGCAGTGGCAATTTTGTTTTGCGTGTGCAGGTGGTGCGGTTCGTTTCTTCGTCGAACGTGGCTTTTGGTAGTTGAGCTGTACGATGTATGAGTGAATATCAGAAAACCCCATCATATAAACTACTTACTATTTTTCAGAGCAGCAACCATTGCGAGCAGGGTAGCATCAAACACATTTCCGTCGTAATTGATGCATGTCGCGTCAACATAGAGCACCCACACGGCTTTTCCTCGATAGATACATAGCGAATCCAGAGGAAGAATACCCGAGCTGTATGTACACAATCAGAATAAGCGTGTCTAATCAAGGTAAGTCAAACATACGCGACTAGTGCCTCATTGAGTCGGTCTGACAGCACCTGTGCCTCTTCCGTCGGAGGTCCAGGCTTAAATTTAGGAGAGCACATTGCAGGTAGATCCAGGTTGGGAACTGCACGAGAATTTGAACCAGTTAGTCTGTGGATGCATAAACTTGGAACGCACCTAAAAAGCCCTCCCCCTCACGATCAAGCTCAGGCTCAGCGATCTCAGCCTTCACACCACAAACTACCGTCGTGTTTCCCAGTCGTACGAGTGCAGAACCATCTGCTGTCGTTATTGAGCCTAGATAACACATATATACGTCCTTCAGTAGGTTGGCGATCACGGTGTACGCACACACCAACATTCACATTGACGTTGCGCCAAGTATCGAGGACACGTCCGTCGGGACGAATATTCTCAGCGAGAAAGCGCTCTAGGTATATACGAGGGTGAAGGCGCTGGAAGATAGCGGCTTTGAGAGTGTCGTTTTCGCTCGTGGTGGTCATGACGGAAGAAAAATAAAAGTTGAGTTGCCGGCCGGAGTTTTCGTGATAGTATTGAATCATTATCTTCAGAGCACAAAACTCATTTCAATTTAACAGAATCGAGAAAAGAGGATTCAATCCTACATAGTAGTAATTTTGGTGTGGTACAAATTCATGACCCTGTCTATCTAATTTCCCCCAACGACACCCTTGAGGACCGCAAGCTCAGCATTGATGATGCTGCTCGTCGCTGCACCGATGGACACATTGTTCGCCAACACCACGAACTTAATATCTAAAACCTGGCATTGACGGATACGACCGACCGACACTCCCGCACCATCCTGGTAATACCTATCCAGTCTAGGTTGTGGACGATCAGCCTCCTCATGCACGCTGATGATCTTCGAGGGGGCCGAGGGACATCCAAGGGTCTGCGCATCGCATGTGAAACTCGCAAGGGCTTCACGAACCTGTTGCGGGGACGGCGGGGGGCGCCGGCTGAAACGCAGGGACACGCATGCAGTATGGCCGTCGATGACCGGGACACGATTGCACGACGCGGAAATGCGGAGGGGGGTTTTGGCGTGCATGTCAAAGGAGCGGGCGCCATCGTCGCCCTTGGGGACACCGCCAAGGATTTTGAGCATCTCCCACTCCATCTTCTCTTCCTCTCCGCCGATGTGGGGAACGACGTTGTCAATGATGTCGAGTGCGGGCACACCGGGGTAGCCGGCACCTGAGATAGCCTGCATGGTTGTTACGAGGAGGGATTCGATGGGCCCGAAGGCTTTCTCGAGGGCAGATAGAGGAATGACAACGCCAGTGGACGAGCAGTTGGCATTGGTTACGATGAAACCGCGCTTCAGCGCAGGGGCATGTGCAGCCTGCTGCTGCGGAAGGATTGCGAGATGATTGGGGTTGACATAGGGGACGATGAGGGGAACAAGAGGGTCCCGGCGATAATTCTTGGCATTTGAAAACACAGCAAGATCTGCAGCCCTGAATGCAGCCTCTAAACAATCCATCAACACCACGATATACTGCGCCACACAATTAAAAAAAACTCACCGATGTCTCCAGCGACATCAGCATCAAGCCCTGAGAAGATGACAGCGCACTCGGAGAAAAACTCGGGTTTGCATTCATGCACAATCAGATCCTGCGCTACAGCCGGGATCCTGGTCGATTGCTTCCAATTTACAGCAGTCTTGTACGGCTTTCCAGCCGATCGGGGCGATGCACCGAGTGCATGTAGAACGAACCATGGGTGGTTCGCGAGCAGGGTGATAAAGCGCTGGCCGACTGTGCCGGTCGCACCAAGCACACCGACCTTGACAGATGGGCCTTCCGACATATTGGGGCGAGGGTACTTTGCGAGATGGGGACTTGTGGAGTAATCTGTGACGCCGACGTCGTCAGTTAAGAGAGAGCTCATCGTGGAAGGCGACGTACTCAAACAGAGAGAGAATGAAGATCGCAGTGGAGGTCCTAAAATTGGAGCACGTGATGCCGTCAATCGTGCCTTTTTAAGGTCTTGACGGCTGCTCTGACTCAAGTGGAAAAATTCTTGAGCAGTGTCTCGAAGTGACTCCTACTGACTCCGACCCACCATTAACTTGGTGTTTGCGAGGAGCAATAGTCTCATTATTTAGTCTCGCTTCTATGGGTACATCAGAGCAGAGAGAGACGTCCCCTCTCTTGGTATACAAGATGCTAACCATACACTCTTCTGCGTGAGGTGGTGTGCCCTGACCCGTTTCCCGCGAGGCTGCATCGGCAGATCGTCCGATAAGCTAATCATGAAGGTTGGGGAAACTGTGGAAAAGAATCCATCAGATTAGATGCCTATCAAATGGAAGTATCGATATCAGTTACATACCTGCAAGTTCATGTTCCATACACCGTCGTTGCGTCATCTTGAGCGAAACTGAGCGTTTTATGTATTGCTACATTACATCATGAAGCGGGGTGAGGAGAAATCAAAGAAGAGATTTTGACGACTTACGCTTCTGCGACTATGGATCGAAACTCAGGGGTGCTATGGGGTTGGTTAGATGATACCAAGTTGGGGGCTAGAGAGTGCAGAGCTCCTATATATACGAGTGCTTGTACTGGCAGAGGGTACACCATAAGTTGTGCATTCATTGCAACCACAGTACGAAGCATGGACAGCACCGCCAACGAGACAAGTTTTTCCTCTTCCGGCTAATAGTAAGCGTCTCTTTCAAGTGTGGATGTTTTTAGGCGATTCCTGAAATGGCTCCACCCCGTAGTCCATTGGCGACGAAACAGCGAAAGCCTTGGGAAGCAAACTACACAGCACATGCCCCAACTTCGCCAAATTAGTATCCTGTGATGAGCTTCGTCAAGGCACACGAGCGCCTTGACACTCAGTTAGCTCTGCGTGGAATCTTTGTACCACAAAAAAGTCGTTCCGGTGTTCTTACAACTTGTGCAAGGAACAAGGCATGTACTGACCCCAAGAACAAGGATTGCCTCGGCGTCATCGAAGTGAGGTTTATCAGGCTGCCCAAATATAAAGAGTCAAAGGGCTTATTGATCGGTCACGGTCAGCATACAGCAGTCGAAGGCGGCGCTTTCAGCAAGATTAGGCATCGCCTTTCGGAAGCCGGTCGGCGGTCATCGATAAATGTAGGAAGCGTAATTGAAGGCAGGATATTGTAGAGAAGTG
>JABCKO010008017.1:0-23300 GCA_018855915.1 Tephrocybe sp. NHM501043
AATGGATTCAGGTTGTGTTATATCTTATCTTATCTTATCTTATCTTATATCGTGTTTAAGTACGCGGCCGGGGAATTTATGTTGTAAATTGCCAGGTTGGGCAGCCCGCCAGCAGAAAATAAGATACTCCTGTGATTCCTATGATTCCTGTATCCGCACGACATTTGCCAGTGCCAGTGCCGGATGAGACCTGAGTGAGAGATCCCCGTGTGCGCCGTTGCATAAACATAAAAAATCCCCATTCCCGGTGGGGTTTCCGCGCGGAGGCGGACGCGCGAGTGGTTGGCAGCATGCGTGATGCGGGTGTGGTGATGGGGGTTGGTTACGGAGAGAAAATGGGAAATGTGTATGTGTATGTGTGTATGGATAGAACGGATGTAGGACAAGTGGTTCAACCCCCCTCCCCTCATGTATTCCGTATTCCGTATTCCTAATTATAATTGCCGACGACAACCCCCAATGAACTAACGATAAACCGACCCACAAACCACCCATCCCCAGGCTAAACTAAAAATAAAAATAAAAATAAAAATAAAAATAAAAAGCCGAACGATGGGTACGTAGTACGTATACCGTAATTGACAAGCGAGCGGACGGACGGACACGCCGGCAGGGAGCGGACGCGGATGCGGGCGCGGGGGGATAGGGACACGGGTGGACGCGTGGTTCGGTTCGAACCTCGAGCGCGGCTGCGGGCTGGGTGGCGGGGCGGGGCGGGGCGGGCGTCCCCTGGTGTGGCGTGTGCGGGAGTTTTTGGTTCAAAACGGGTTCAAAGAGTAAAATAGATAGATTAGTAACCCCCCCCCATATTCATGTTCATGTACATTGTTAATATTATAATTGAGGACAACCAATGAACGAAAACGATTAAAGCGACACCCCAGACTAAAAAAAAAATTAAATTAAAGGACCGACGGCGGCTCGACGGTAGGACCGTAGTACGTATACTGTAATTGACACCTTAGCGAGCGGCCGGACACGCCCGGTAGGGAGCGGACGCGGATGCGGATGCGGGCACGGTGGACGGTGGACGGTGGTTCGGTTCGACACTCGAGCGTGAGCGTGAGCGCCAAGTCGGATTCGGGCTGCGGGTTGGGTTGGTGGGGCGGGCGTTCGAACCTCCCCCCTGGTGTGGCGTGGGGGGGTGGGGAAGTTTTGGTTCAGAAGGGGTTCGTTCGTTCGTTCGTTCATTGATTCATTCAAATCAAAGAGGCCCCACCCGGATAGGATAGAATAGAATAGATAAATCTCAGGAGTGCAAGAGTCAGCCTGACCAAAGTGAATATGAATATGTTCGAGAGGGAGAGGCCCGTGTGTCCATTGGCAAGGGCTGATACATGATACATGATACATTCTAGGGCCCAGAGCGGGAATCCAACACGTTCCAAAACCCCACCCTCGTCATACACACATATATAAAGATGAAATAGGTGAGAAGAGGTGCAGAGTCCAGAACATCGCGGCCTAGGTCTGAATACATTCCATTCCAAGTGGGGTGCGATGGCACGCACCACCGAGCAGGGTGGCGCCCCATTGACAAGCGGGAACTTGAGCAAAAAATGTTTCAAGAGAGAGAGAGAGAGAGAGAGAGAGGCTCCCGCACACGCACACGCGCACGCGCGTCCAAGGGGCTGATACACGATACATGATACATACTCATTCTGGGGGGGCGCTAGCGCGCGGGAATCCAACCAACCCGTTCCAAAACCCACCCTGGTCTGGTAATACATATATATGGTATGATAAAGGTGAAATTATGTGAGTGAGAAGAGGCGCACAGTCCAGAACCCTCAGGGCTCGCGGCCCCAGGTCTGCACAGTCCAGAACCCTCGCGGCTCCCCAGGTCTGAATACATTCCGTGGCGCCGGTTTTTGTTTTGTCTCACTTTCGTTTCTCTGGCTTCAAATGCGTCTCTGGATCTTAAAATGTTTTCGATCTTAGGGAGGACAAAAATAAATAAAAAATAAAAAGAGTGGAAAGTGAGGGGGGGGTAACCAGTAGGTGCGACACACGAGCGTTTGCATGCAGGCACAACGACATAACGCGACGCGGAAGTAAAAAAAAAAAAAAAAAAAGACCCTAATTTCCAAATTCTAAAACAGGATCGCCAACGCCAACGGGGCAAAAAACGCAAATGGGGGCGGTCCCCTCAAACGCGCCCCACCCGTGTAGCGCCAGCAACTCAATCAGCTCAGACATCCTGCACCAGGCACTGTGATGAGGGCGAAGGGAACGCAACAGAAGAAACGAGTGGGATGAGATGTGATGCCAACGTTTCTGTTTAGGGAGGGGATGTCTCGGTTCGGGTGTTGGTGCGTGCGATGGGTGGGTGATCATGAGCTGGTTGGGCTTGTGTGCGCGATCGAAGCTAGCACTGCAAACGCGACGCGATCGGTGGGGAGACGACGTGGCGTTCGGATGAGGAGAGGACACGAGGAAGGAGAAATGATATGGGGTAGAAGGAAGGAAGATTTTCGTTTGAGTGGACAAGGAGAGGGGGAGGTGGAGTATGACATGAGGACTGGTCATCCACAGTTCGAGGAAGCGGCTGGAGCGTCTCATACTACCCCTGGAATGCCATATTTCGTGGACGTGAAGCCTATAATGCTTTTGATTCGAACGAACCGTGGGGCTCCAGAGCAATCATACAGGGGCTTTTGCCTTTCTCGAAGACAAGGAAGGACAATCCAACTACCCCAGTCCTAGGGCAAAGAAGAAGAGATCGACATTCCTAATTGAATGTCACAAAAAAAAAAAAAAAACTTTGAAGGAAGAAAGATGGACATCATTGGCAGTGCAGTGAAATCTGGTTTGTTTGATGGCGTCGAAGTTCGCAAGCAAGCGGCAGTTAGCCGTTAGGACTTGCCCAGAATTAGCGCTGTGTCGAACGTGACAGGGGAATATTAGCACACATTGCACCAGACTTCGATAAAAATCACGAAATTCGGAAGGATCCTAATCGCTGTGAAGGAACTAGGGATATGCATGTATATTGGCGTATGCAGCAAGGCGCAGTGTCTCCTACAAGCACCCCATGATCAGATCAGCCAGAGATGGGATGGATCAGGATATATGTGATGGACCAGCAAAGGAAGCTCAAGCACGTTCAAATTTCCTAATCCATGGCAATTCTAGACGCTGACACGGTGGGCGCCAGAAATGAGAACAAAAAGCAAGGACTTCACTGCGATGATGTCGTGATGAACGCCGATAAGCGGCCATGTAGATGGATGGATTAGGATAACGTTGTCGACAAGTACATAGATCAGTAGATTCTGATCAAAAGATCATTTTTTTTATTGATAGCAAGTGCGTGACCTCAAAGAAGAGTCCACGGAACACGACAACAGCGATTTCAGCGGTTCTCATGAATCATTGGAACGGTCATGCTTCCGCCACTACGTCGCATAGGTAGCCGTAGGACAAACACGTTACGATAATCATCACCGGAAGTTCCAGAATCCCTTCCCTCAGTTGCGAACCGGGTCAGTTGTGTTTTTGAGTTGCCGTTACATACGGTAAGTTGAGGTAGGGTGAATGACAGATTGGAATCTTCAACTGCCGTTACGCACTGGTCGCTTATTCCGAAATTAGGATCGTGGCGTGCAGCAGGCGATAACACGACCCCGAGACGGGAATCTTAAGAGCGAGTGCCGGTGGTGAGACATACTAATTAAGATCTGGATTACGCTCGGAGCAGGAGGGAGTATATCCAGGCAGCATGTCCATGGAAGTCGCGTTCTCTTCTCAGGCCTGTCTTCCCACTGTCATTGTCTGGCTGCAGCCACAATTCCCGAATGGGTGGCCGCGGCCCGCAGTCTGGGGCAGCTGATCCCATATGCATGGTGCATGCGGGTGGCTATACATGGACAGGCTATATTTGCCGCAATATTTGCCGTAAGCACAAGATATTCAATTTCGATGATTGAGAGGATCTATGACGAGGCGTGCATCCAGCGTGGGCAGGCCGCCCGTGCAGGGCCACACACGAACCCAAAGATGCTGCTCAGGTGAGCTACGATATCGGTACCCTATGCCCTTGTCTATGCGGTGTTTGTCGGCCAAGGAAGAGCCCATATCACCATGTTGCGGAGGCTGTGTGCACGAGGCGGGAGGCGCGTCTGGGCTTGGGCAGAGGGAAGTTGAGATGAGAGATGGAAGAGGAAGGTGAAGGTCTGATGGGGCGTTGAGGTTGCCTTGAGGCTCACACGAGGCTTCCAAAAATGGGAATATCAGAAATCGTGGTTGCACTGCGCCCCCCTAGGACTTTGTGTTTGGGGAGGGCGCGTGCGACCCTGCGCGCCTAGTGTAGAGAGGAGTGGGTCAGATGACGCGTATTTGAAATTTGGTTGGGGACGCGTGGACAGAGATAGACAGGTAGCTGAGCTGGTCTTTGCCTGATATGGGCTGATCAGGCTGCCTGAACGAGATAAAAAGAGTATGAATTGGACTGTGGGGACGCGGCGCACTCGAGATGACGCGTCGATGGGATATAATTCTTCCTGTGACGATAAGGTTGCATGGTTGCTAATGCATGCATTTACGCGAATTTTGTACGCCTGCCAAAAGTAAGAGGCAGATACAAGATTACCATTCGTGCTACTATACATCGTTATTAGATTCCAAATTAGAGAGCATGATTAATATGAAAATAGGGCATCGCCTTGTACCAAAGGCGTGCACGTAAATCTACATCGATGTTCAGGCAAAATAATACTAGAAATGATGATGTGGATCTCAACAACAAGCAGACAAGGGAGATCAAAACGAGAAGCAATCCTGCAAGTTAGCCCTGCAACAACCTCGTTCTGGGCGAGTTTTTAATCGCCGGAGTGCCAGGCTCCAATGGATCGAGGTGTGTAGGTTCGCGGGAACGCTGGAGGAGCAGGCGTGTTTCGTAATGACGACCAAAGATAAAGTTGTATTATTAATGCACAGCAGGACCACTTGAACAAATTCAGCGAGACGATTACAAAGGGCATTGAAGATCATTTACAAAATAGGATGGATCAGTCAGCTATTTCCAGCACCATCGGGAGATCATGAATAGTATTTCCAATTGCGCGACATCATGATGGCGAACGGCATTACAAGTGTATACGTCGTTGGGACCATCACTCGTATTTTCAGTTGAAATGCCGTTGCCGTACATAGCGGAAATATGAATCCCCTCGGCCGAGGTCAAGGCAAGGCAAAGAAGGTGCCAACGACGAAGTCGAAGGCAGGCCATATGACTCCATCAGTATCCACGACAATATGCGACGTTCTCGGAGCTACTTGAGAACTGTCATCCAAGAGCAATATGGAATTCTCCGTACGATCCAAAAGCTGAGGAGAAGAGTTCCACATAGGCTAGACATCCGTATGGCATCCTCAAATCACAGAATCAGGACATCGGCTGAGAAACCATCCCGACGTGGTCTATCGCACTGAGCCAGTTCAACCGCAATCATCGGAGGCCTGCAGCATCGATTGAGGTCCCGGAATAGTCCATGGAGGAGACTCTGTATGAGTCGAAAACTGTCACTTTGAAGGGCAGATAGTAGTCGATTCAAGTTGAAGCTTGAAACTTGAAGACCCACAAGAAATTGTCAGAATCATGTCACGATCACGTGTCGTTTGTCTCTTCACACCTTCCTTTCAACTTGTCAAAATGGCGGATTTATCCTTGCTTTACTTATCCGGTTACATACACGAATACTTACTGAGAATCGACACTGGCGACTATCTGAATACCCGACCCAACTTACAATTGCCGATGAAGTAGTTAAGCGCCTTCAGTTTAGCAAGCGTGGAAGATTTCGGTTCACCGAGACAGGTTCAAGGTTTGCTTCGCAGCTTGACGTTCTTCTGGGACGAGTCCTGAGAGATTTCTTTCCTCATTCGTTGACTTGATGTCCGACTTACCGCTTGCTTTGGACCGGATACAGCCTCCTAGTAATGTTGGACTTTGAGAGGCTAGGTCAGCAGATGATGCAATTCGCAAGCAGATCACTGGGTGGGGTCTGATATTGGGTGAAGCTTCCTCCGTCTTCGTGCACTCGATTGTGTAGATGTTGATGTGCCGGGTGCGCCACATATTCGGTGTTGGTTGATTGGACTAACTCGGTAATAGTCAGTATTGCACTTAGAACGCCCTCATAATGCCCGGCGAATAACACGCTGGGCTCAGATGTTGAAGGTCGTCACTAGGTTTATCACAGTATATTCCAATTGGGAAACCTATCAGCTCAACGCTTTTGTCAGAATGCCCTTTGTGGCTTGGTCTATGTGACTAGGTCCAGTGTCAGGGACTGCCATGAGTGCGACCTATGGTACTATTCCGTCTGTATATCTACGGTAAATGACCATATAACACGTACCTTAAGTGCCGCTTTTGCTTCTGGGCCGAGCACTGCACCAGCAATGACACTAACGACTTGCTTGACGTCCGCTAGACCCTGCATAAGATGCCCCATTGCTTTTGTAATCGGCGCATTACCGATGGCTTTGACCGATTCCATAAACTTGTCCGCAACAAGATTGACGACTGGATTGTCGCACTGACAAGCCCCATTGATACAGGAAGTCGATTTCGCGGTTTTAGGGCATGAGCAGTCTTGTACCTTCTTGCATACCTTGGGTCTGTTGGTTCCTTGTGGTTAGGATGGCAAACCGTGGCCGTGGAAAGTCACATACATGACTCTGCCAGGCGCATTATTGGCTTTTCGAGCGTTTTCCACTACGCCGTTTCCAGTGTATTGCATCACAGGAGAGGCGGCTTTCTTGGGAGCTGGTACGGGACTCTTCTTTGTTGATGTGCCACGCGTAAGCTGAAAGTTCGAAGAAAGTTTTAGTATACGAGTTAATGAAACGGAGTGGCTCGGCTTACAAGATCCTTGCCTTGATGTGGCGGGTATACCATCGGATGTGCGAGTGCGGTAGCCAAAACTACAGCACAAGCAAAGCCTTTGTAGAGAAGCATTCTGGTTGTGGGGTACAATGTGGTAACTGGAAATTGGTATGAGGCACCAGTCCTGGGAAGAACGACCTGCGTTACAGAAGTTTCTCTCCATGAAACCTGTATTTATTGGGGCTCGATGCTGGGTGCTAAGACGATGAACAATGTCATGGTCATGGGAAGATGTCAAATCAGAGCTGCCAGGGATGATCGTACACCAAACGCCAAGGGTTTCAAGGTGGCCCATGGAATGATGGATGGAAATATCGAGTTAAATACGCGGGTCTGCACACTACTCAATTGTATCTGGGAAGAAGCCAAAACTGTCGAGGTGAGTGTTGGTATGACATATAGATTCACTTGCTTATTAATTTTCATCAAGGACCGTCCGAAGTCCACCTCAAGGTACTCGGGACATTGATACCGTTCTGAAGGATGACGAGTTTGGGCATTTGGATTCGGGGTTCTTCGCAGCCCTTCATGAGTGGAATTGCAAGCATCCCGAAAAGCCCCTGAATCGCATATTTGGAGATGTGAAGATCATTCTTGAAAGTGACCGGGGGAAAGAGGTCTTAGCTATGATACCAGATTTGCCTTTTCTGGCTCGTACTATCGTGCAAGGATTGGCAACAATTTTCAATGTTACTGTGGTATGTGGTATGTCGTTTGCTATCCTCGTCCACTTCCCTTACCCACACCTTAGTCGCTGTCGGAATACGGAGAAGAGATTACGAGGTTTGCAGACGAGATTGTAGCATGGATTGAAATGATCAACGAATCTTTTGTCGAAGCTGGAGACGGCCATTTCACAAAAATCACCTGGAACAATCTTCAACACATGCGGTACGTGTCAGCATGGCGAACAAGGAAGTATTGTGACCTATTCCATACAGGGAAATTATTTTGGAGATAGTTGACTGGAAAAAGAAGAATCTGGTAATTAAAATAGCTCCGTAAAGTCTGGAAACTCTCATTCAAGCAACCTTTTAGGTTCAATCTAGTTTTACAGATTGCCTTGCGACCAAGTCCATCATAAGTCAATACAAACAGATGATAGACCATGCTCGTACGATCTTTAAGGTATACTTCTCAACTAAGTCTAAAACTTACCATACTTACTACCTAAGCATTTGTAGGATCAATAGATGATATGTGTCTCGGGCGGCCTCGATGCTATAATCCAGCAGCTTCGGAAAATCCTGGGTAATCAAGACACCATGATAACAATGCTTAAGAAAGTTCAGGATAATCAAGCACAGTTAGAAAGGGTGTGGAAGATGATCGCTCAGTGTTGCTGTTAAACTGAACCTGCTTGCTTCCTCAGGTTATGCTTGGGAAAATTGAACGGAATGCGGAGACAAAGCGTATCCATGACACCCTAATGGAGAAACTCCCACACATCGCTAAAACCGCCTACTACGGGCCACGGCCTGTCAATTCCTTTGGCTTACTGGCGAGCCCGGATGCGGAAAGTCGACCATCGCAACGTCATTTGCAACGGCATGTAAAGATACAAAGGTCCTATGGGCGCAATTCTTTATCAACGGCAGCGAGCATCAAACCACGTCGCCAAATGGGCTCTTCCCTAATCTTGCCCGACAACTCTGCCTCCACAGCTCCTCTCTCCCAAACTCCTCTCATTCCGTTGAGATGTGTATCCATCATGCCTTGGAGGAGCAACCATCGCTTCTCGACCGGTTATCGGAAATGCAAGCCCAAAAAATATTCCTGGATGCTGTCAACGCTGCCTCCGAAATTGACAGGACCAAGGCCGTGGTGATTGTCATCGATGGCCTAGACGAAATGGCCAGGGCGAATTGGAAGGAGACAGCAAAGACCCTTTCCTCGTTGTTTGATAGGAGCTCAGGACATCCCAATGTAAAAATTCTGATCTCTAGCCGTGCAGAGGACGACATATCAAGTCAGTTCACCCCCAAGGTAGAGCAAGGGCTTCTCAAGCATATTCACCTCTACGTCTGATCCGCTGTGCATGGATGACGTCTCGAACTATTTGGCCACTCATCTGGTGAACCCCACCATCGCAAAGAATGGGTTAGCGTCAAATTGGTCGGGCCCTAAAATTGTCAAAACTATTGAAGAACTCGTGTCAGGACATTTCCTCTATGCTGCAACACTCTCAGCATATTTACAGGAATATATCGAAGATTACGGGACAGAAGAAACTGATGAGCTTCTCGTTCATCTTCAGGCGACTGACGCCAAACGAGGCATCACTGGGCTCTATAATGTTATTCTCGGCCGAAGTTACCGCCAGAACTCGGAGCCATGGCAATTTGAAACATTTCGTCGCTTGGTTGGCACCATTGTGGTGTCGAAAGAGCAGATCAATCTTGAACAGCTCAAGAATCTGCTCGAGCTGAAGAAACAGGCAGTTCACATTTAGTCGATATCAGAGCTTTTGTTCGGCGGTTGCGTACATACTGTCCTCGTGGCAGGCACAGGCAACATTGATTGGAAGACAGAATTGCGATTACACAACATCTTTCGCCAGTTCATCACCGAAGACGCTGAGGCACGCTTTCGAATCGATACAACAGCTGCGAATGCAGAACTTGGCCTCCGCTGCTTCCACCACATCAGCCACGCACATTCTCACAAGCATGGCGGGATCCAGGCTCAGGCTTCAAGTGGGATGAACCACGCCCTTCATTATGCTTTGAAGTATTGCGCGCTTCACCTTGCTATCGAAAACAATGTGCCGCTGGGTGTACTCATTGCGGACAAGTCTCTAGATCCCTCTGAACTGGAGAACGTGATGCAACACTCTTCCAACAACAAGCAAGCAGGACCACTTAGCATCTGCCTTCCGAAGGACAACCATATTGTTACAAACCTTAACAAACACTCACTTCAATGAAACCCAATTAATGGTCAATGTATCCATGGACCGATTCCCATGCTGGATTCACACATGAGTGATGTTATGTCGCTAGCCATCTCTCCTGATGGATATAGGATAATTTTGGGCTCTTTGGACGACAGTATTCATGTATGGGACTCGCATACCTTACGACACATTGACACAGTTTCAAACGGTGGAGCTTTAGCCATCGCAGTCTCTCCTGATGGTGCGAGAGTTGTCTCAGCGTCAAGGGACTACACTATACATGTGGGATGCATACACCAACATACCTATAGGTCAGCCATTTAGTGGTCATTCTGGTGAAATCAACTCGGTTGCTTTCCTTCCTGACGGGCAGTCTCTGGTATCCGCATCAGACGATCATACTATACGCCTTTGGGATCTGCAGACTGGAAAACCACGTGAGAGACCTCCAATGCAACACGAAGACCATGTGTATTCGGTCGCTGTCTCTGCAGATGGGTCGCAAATGCTCTCCTGTTCAGCTGACAAGACCATCCGGCTCTACAGTCACACCGGTCTTCAGGTCGGCCGTTCGTTCATAGGCCACACCGATGTCATTTTCTCTGCCTCAATCTCCGATGATTTACAGCATGTGGTTTCAGGCTCAAAGGATCTGACCATTCGTTTGTGGAGCATTGCACAAAAAAAGCAGATCGGTGACCCGTGGACTGGACACTAATTACGTGACATCTGTTGCATTCTCGCCCCGCGGCCGTCGAGTTCTATCAAGTTCGCTCGATCGCACGATTCGTCTTTGGAATAGGGAAAGCGAACAACTTTTGCAAACCTTCCGGAACTGCGAAGAAGGAGGAAGGCACCCTGTCACATTCTCTCCCGATGGCCAAATCATTTTTGCGGCTGGTCGTTCATTGAACATCAGTAACTTCCTTTAGGACCAATTGGCGGCGGGCGACAGAAAGTCCGTCATTGAGTGGACATCCTTATCCCCCGGTGGTAACTTGGTCGTGTCGGCAGCTTCGGACCATGAGCTGTATCTTTGGGGACTGAAATATGGACATACCCCTGGAGTGGGCCATGCCTCTGGAGTTTTGCTTGAGACTCGTGATACTCCCATCCGTTGTGTCGCATTTTCGGCCCACGAATCTCATATTGCTGGGTTAACAGACAGTGGTGCACTCCATGTCTGGGATGTAGCGACTAGGCGTCTTGTCGGATTTTTATCGTCGAACGATGTGGGGGGCGCCACAGCGATCTCTTTTGTGCATGATGGGCACGATATTATCGTTTCGGATGCAAAGAATGCCACCAAGCTCGTTAGCTTTATCAATGGAGAACTTAGCGTGCAAATCAATGACAATAAGGTCGAACCGCGTCCTGTCTCCTTCTTCGACCTCATCCCCCATCCACACGTCTATTCATTGGGTTCTGAAACCAACAGCGGCCTCCAAGGAGTTCAATGGTTTCTGAGCAAGTCTGATACGGTCTTCTGGGCCTGCATCAATCAACGTCTTGTCAGAGGCGGGATTGACAGGACTTTCGTTGTCGCTCCCCTTCGCTTTTAAGATTGCATACCACAATATATACCCAACGGACACCTCTCAACTCGTAACGACTTTTTACCGATGAACAAGACCACGAGAAGAATGTAACATTATTACTATATCTACTTTCGTCCTATGACTTCCTTTGACATGGAGTACTTAACAATTGTATACGCTTTGAACCGCTCAGGACCCGATGGATGGTGATACATGGTGTTTGTCGAACATTATCCCTTGTTGAAGGCACTGATTGGCTTGGCCAGATGTTGCCTTGGTACTTGACTTGCGGCGATAGCCACACTCTTCTTAGCTGGTGTTCCACTACTCTTGACGTGTGGTGTCCAAGTCGTAAGCCACATCTTGATGGATTCGAGGGCTTTCACCTGGACGGCAAGGATAGTGGCATCAACCGTTCCGGACGCAGTCAGCAAGTCAGAGCAATGGAAACCATCGCCGACTGCGATCGGCTGCAAGGACGTGCTCGGAATGTTGACTGCAGCTGCAGAAACTGTCGCGTCTTTCCAAGGGTCGCCTGTAGAAGGTAGTTAGGGTAAAGACATTGTAATTAAAAAAGTAAAACTTACGGATCCCATTAGCGAAGAACAAGTGGTCGATGCTGACGTTCCAGCCATCATACAGCTCATTTGTGCGGTCAACCTGCACGTTGACCGTCTGTGTGAAGGCGCCGGGGAACATTAACTGGCACTGTCGCTGTCGGAATGTATTGATAAGCAGGCTCATTGGACAAAAGTAGTTGGTAATGACTTACGAGGTCGTAGGCAGGCTGGACAAGGCGTGTTACAAGTGAAGGCTGCCCAGTGGGCGCTCCGTCCTATTGGAAAAAGTCAGCGTTAATTACAACAGAACTCTTCGAACAAAGCTGACCTGGAGATACCCTACTTCGTTGCACCTAGTGAGAGCTCCAGAATCAGTGATGTTGTTCAATCAAATGCTGCCTTGTACTAGGACTTACACAATCCAGAACCAAGAACGATTGGCGTTATCGACGTCTGTATCAGTATAATATGCTTGCGTTGCATCGTAGGTCCCAAGGCAGTCCCTATGAGAAGCCAGTAAGTGACCATTGTTATTAAAAGAGATAAATTGCGAAAGCTCACTCTGCCGATAGAGAGCCACAAACTTTTCAAAGTTTATATTCAATTTCATCTCAATGGATAGAAGAAAGTAACTTACGTTGCGTCAAATAAGTGTTCCTCCAATACGCGCCCCATGCAGCAAAAGCATGGTCCAAACCCCATCCAGATGCAGGTGCAATTTTGCCGTTGTTGACTTCCAATGCGTCACAGAACTTAAAGAACTGTCCGCCTGGACCAGTGGTTACAGAGAGCGACTGCCAATCCCACAAGTTGTTGCGCACTTGGATTATCAAGTATTCACAATCAGGAAGGCTTTAGATGAGTAGGTTTTAAGTAGAGCTTACGTGCACCAGCGACGTCGTCGAGATGGGTCATTCCACCTAGCCCAAAGTTGTCTTTAATCGCTTGAATCGCTGTGGTATTCGTGCCAGAGAAAACTTCGTCTATGTGTCCGATAACAGCTTGGACGTCAGCTGAACAGTTTTGCGGCATGTTCAGGCGAATGGGTTCGAAGTATTCCCAGAAATCGCTGTGACGTTTGATATGAGAAAGAACAGTGCGGAAAATCGTTGAGAGACTTACAGGATAGCCTCAACGACAGCAGAGGAAGCATAGCCAACGGAAAATACACCAGGCTTGCTGTACGATTTATTCACCGGCTGTCCAAGATCCATACTTTAATGCTTACTTGACCATCGTCCAGCTAGTAAGAGCACCTAACAAAGCATGAATACACACTTTCTCAGTGAACAATCCCCATACCTGAATAACTGCCTCCAACAAGGATCCACGGTGCCCGATCAGGAGCCAACTTGTCGCCATCCGGCATAGGCAAGTTAACATTCTCAGCAAAATAAACAAGATCATCAATCGCTTGCTGGAGCGTGTGCAGCTTTAGGCTATCCACACTCAAGTTTGGGCGTGGATTACTAAGGCCATAGAATCGGTGTTCAATCAACACAACGCTCCCATTCTGCTCTTGTGCAATCTGACCGCTTATCGTTCGGTTCGTGAGGTAGCCGGAGTACCCTGTGTGTTTGTATTCTCATGATCAGTTTTCTGCAGCGCGAGATTTGCGAGGGTGGGAGGGAGAGGGTGAAAGGGAGAGGGAAAAAGAAAGAGACGTGGCTTGGCTTACCATCTGCATTAGCTTCTCCAGGGGTCAGGAGGACAATCGGTCCGCCAGGCTCGTAGAACTCGTAGGTGTGCCAGAACCGCTGCTTGAACGTCCCAAGGGAGGGGTTGTTGTGGTCAATGAGCTGGTCAAACTCGTAGATCGTCGTGTAGGGGGGGAGCACGGTCCCGTTGCGGCTCACGACGGGCCCTGAAGATTTGAGGAGCGGGACCTTGGGGATGCCTGGTGGGCGCATGATGTTCCCGTGCATTCGCCCATCTGGGAGCACAGCGATGGCGAGCTTCGCTAGCACCAGGGCATAGAGAGTGATAGACAGAAGCATTGGTGGTGCCAATGTTGTTGAAGTTAACTCGAATCGCAGGAGGTCGTCTCAGCTAGGCTAGTACAAACGAGAGCAGAAAGCTTGCTCAGAAGGTCTTCTATTTGCATTGCATTAAATTCATTGGCCATCCGTACTCTGATTCTTGCGATTGGGCTTCTGGGGAGAAGACAAAAGATAGTTGCCTGAGGACCATATGTTAATTGTCCCCGGGATGACACGCGAACCATGGGTGGCGGAGTTCCCAAACTTCGCTAGCACGCGATATCGAAGGGGGCTGTTGGGCGACCACGAGGAGCCTTGGCGATGTAATTATGGAACGCAGGAGGTGCGTTTCCATTTTGGATCAGCACCGAGTGCAGAGGGGTCATGTGCTTGGAATCATGGTGCTGATCAGGTAGGGTACGTCGGTTACAAGGCCGGGAGCGTTAGATCGGCGTTGGTGTACCACGCGTTGGTGACAGTGCGTGTTATCTACAGTTGGTATCACAGTTTCAAAAATAACCACGCTTGTATACTGCATCGAAACCCACAAAGCTACAAAGAGAGGTCGGTTAAAATGGTTGGGGCGTCTAGGATTAACGGACGTACCACGCGTTGCAGGAGTGCTGCGTTATTTTGAGCTACATAGCGACTGAACTATTGTGAGCATTAATCACACGTCGCGCATTCTCAGTTCTAAATTCCTAATTCAGAAATAAATTAACACATAAATACAAGGAACATTTCAACCTATGGAAGTAGTTGACAAAACCTCTGCTTATAATCCAGCAGTCAAGACTTTCTTCTTAGCATCATCAAGGAAACTGGGTCCTGTATTCGGAAGCGCATTCAAAGCGACCTATGAGTAGCACTAGGATTGAGCTCATATTAAACAGAATAACAGGCGCAAATGCATACCTTCAACGCTTGCCGAAGGTGCGGGGGAAGCACAGCGCCAACAATTGTGCCAGCTACATCTTTAATTGTAGCGAGCCCCTTCATGAGATTGCTGACCGCTTTCGTAATGGGTGCATTGCCTATAGCTGCGACGGCGTCGAGGAACTTGCCCGCTACAGCGTGGATAGTCGAGTCATTGCACTTGCAGAATCCGTTGATGCATGAGGTGGAACGCATCCCGGGACCGCTAGCGGCGGGGCACTTGCAGTCGGCGACTTTCTTGCAGGTGTCGGGGCTGGAGAGACGTCGGGGTTAGCTGAAACATGAGGTTATGAAGAGAATAAGGTGGACGAACACGACGCGGTTGGGATCGGCGTTTTGTGCGCGGTATTTGGAGGTGGGATCATCATAGATAGGAGGAGGACCTCCGGGGGGCTTCGATGACTCTGGAGCTGCCGCTTGACTACGTGATAAAACGTGATGTTGCTGAGCCGGCACAGAATTATTGCAGAACCGCTCCAAGTAATTGATGAGAACTTACGACGTTATCATTTGCACGCGAAGAGAGAGTTAATGCATCGCTCTCGATTGGTGCTGCAATGACCGACAGCGGGAGAGTAAGCGCAACGATGCAATTGATGGTCTTGAGGTTGAAAAGCATCCTTTATTCGTGTATATAAAAAATTTAAGACGCATCCAAACCAGCCGGAGAAAATATAAGGTGCTGAACGGCCGGCGTTATAGTCCAGGTGCCAGAACTCGAGCCCTTTTGTAGCCTCTACTTGAGATGCCGAAATGACCTCAAACCTCTGCCAAGATGTTTCAAACGTTCCCATCAGCATTTCATCAGAAATTTCGCATAAAAGATATTCCTACTTATGTATATGTTTTGATCTGCATGTGAGGGTGAGCACAGCCTCTGGGTATTTGATGTTGGCTGAATTTCAGTAGGGGAAGATTTACGCTTTGGTGCCCTGCGACGCCGGAGCAGCCATTTTCAAAACGACACAAGTAGAGCCTACATGTTCCGACTATATGTTAGTTGTGGATTATTCACGCCATCGATACGTACCCGTTCTCTGCATTGGCCAGGAGTTTGAAGAAGTTGATTCCACCTAAAGTAACTGAAGAGACGTTGCGGATTTTCGGTCGAAGGTGAACAAAAGTTCGATTCAAAAAAACTTTTAAATTTCTGAGAACCGACTACACTCTTCATGAAAAGTCGAGGAAGGAGGTCGCGTTCGGATCAGCATTTTGAACGCAAAGATATTGAATATTGTGCTGTTGAAAGCAAACGAAAACAAGACATTGGCGGTATTTGTACTTATTTTGAAGTCTTGCCTTTGCTGACATGATGGCAAAAAGTTGGTCCCAACCTTGCTCGTCGTCGTTCTCCATCGATTCGGGACCTGCCCTTCACAGAAACGCTACAATTACAGCGGTCTAGCTGACTAGAATATAAGCAAGTAAAACGAATTTATCATCTATGGTCAGCTGATGTATTGACATGATTTCAAAACCATTAGGTTTACTACCATGGCTTATCCTGACCCTTCGTCGTCGTCGTCAACGGCGCATTTCCCGACGTTCTCTTATGCATATCCAAATGGATTGACGCCACTGTCACCACTCCCGAAACAGCTTTTTATGCCTCCACCAGACTCTTACGCAATGCCGCACCATCATTCATCACCGCATACGTACCCTTATTCTGCATCTCAACCTCAACCACCAGCACCCGCGCCCCAGCCGCCACAATTACAGCAGCAGCTTGATTCCGCTCCCCCATCTCAAGACTCAATACCAACACCAAGTCCTTCAGGGAAGTGGGCTATATGGTCTAGAAGGCCGCAGGATCCAACACAAGCACCAGGAATCATTATCTCCCCCAATGCCAAACCACCCCCTCACGTTGTGCAACAAGCATTGGAATTACCCACTCCACCAATATCACCCGTTTTCCACCCTGAAGAGTTGGAATCATACCCCCCTCAACAATCTGAGCCCGAACCTGAGCCAAAACCTACACCCGAATATGAGCCCAACGTCGAACTGGAGTTCACGCCACCGTCGGCTGCTCCTTCGTCAAGTGTGACGGAAAGCACAGACCGCGACACACCAGCGGCTGTATCGCCCGCTACCTCCACGACTTCGCTTTCTGCATCTGTGGACAAACTTGTTCCACCGACACCAACTTCTCCTGCCCCTGAACCGCCTGTGACATTGACGTCTTCAGCTCCTTCATCTCTTCTCCCACCGGAACCCGTGTCCACACCGACTCCCGCACCTTCTGCACCCAAAAAATCATGGGCCTCTCTCCTTCAGCCCTCCTCATCAACTTCCGCTCTTCCAGGCCAAAAACGTCTTCCTACATCTTCCGTCGTCGGCATCTCCGTTCCTGCTTCTTCCCCTCTACAATCTGCGGCCCCTTCGAAACCACCATTTGCCCATCCAGCCCTCTCTCTCCCTCTTCTCAAACGCAACGAGCTCCTTGCACTCCTTACATCTGCACCTGAAAGCGGTGGTGCACCCGTCATTCGCCCGCGTGGCCTCATCAACGCCGGCAACATGTGCTTCGCGAACTCAGTCCTCCAAGTCTTGCTCTTCTGCCCCCCGTTCCACCGGCTCTTCACCGAGCTCGCGCGATACGGATTCGGTTTCCGCTCCGCGGAGAAGGATAATAAAGGCCCTGGGCCCACGCCACTTGTAGACGCCATGGTTGAATTCATCCGGGAGTTCTCACCTGCCCCTAGGAAGGCAGGACGCGGACGGGGGAAAGGCAAGGGAAAAGAACGGGACGAGAGCGGATGTGAGGATGATAGTGAGGAGGCGTTCTTGCCTAGCTATGTATATGATGCGATGAAGGAGAAGACGATGTTTGATGGGATGCGTAGCGGTCAGCAGGAGGATGCTGAGGAGTTCCTTGGGTTCTTCCTTGATGCGCTTGAGGAGGAGCTCTTCGCGGTTGTTCAAGCCTTGCAAGGGCCGCCACCACCAATGAAGAAGGCCAAAGCTAAAACCAAGAAGGCTGAGAGTGGAGTCGAGGAGAAGGAGGTGGAAGAGGAGAAGGAGGACGGCTGGTTAGAGGTCGGCAAGCGCAATCGGATGGTGGTCACACGGACAGTACGTTACCACCTATCCACGTATCATTCCCCTTCCACTCCTGACCTCTAATATCCAGATAAAAGCCCCAGAAACACCCATCACCCGCATATTTGGCGGGAAAGTCCGCTCAACACTTAAAGCACCCGGTCAAAAAGACTCAGTGACTGTCGAAGCTTGGCGTGCGCTGCGTCTTGATATTCAGACAGATTCAATACACACGCTCCAGGACGCGCTCGCACATATGGCCGCACCACAGTCCCTTGAACTCGATCCGCCGCGCCACGCGTCTATGCAACATCTTTTGGAAGCCCTTCCACCGGTGCTCGTCGTGCATCTTAAAAGGTTCTGTTATGACAAGGACGTCGGTGGGGTCGTCAAGGTTGGAAAGGCTGTGCAGTGGGGCGAGGAGCTGGAGATCGGTGGCGACGTTATGGCACCGACGTTAAGAAAGGCGCCTACGGCGCGGTATAAGCTCTTTGGAGGTATTTTCTTCCTTTGTTAGTCCAGTTCGTCTGACTTCTATTCTGACATTTGTCATTCAGCTCTGTATCACCACGGTCAATCTGCCTCTGGCGGCCACTACACACTCGACGTCCTGCACCCTGGACGTAATGCGCTAGATGGCTGGATGCGCATCGATGACGAGCTTGTCTCTGACGTCCATTTGGGGGATGTGTTCGCACCACAACACGACGACGAGAGCAAGGCTGCTTACCTGCTGTTCTATCGCAGGATTAGGTAGAGGCGAGTATCATTTTGGCTGCGAAGTTGCTATGTGTCATTGTACTTTTCAACATGATACATACCTATTGTGCCGCACTTCTGGGAATATTCCGCAATTACTCTATTTTCCAACGTCTTACCTTTTCAGTGCTCCGAATGTTCGAAAAGTGCGGGAAATAATAACGGGTATATGATTTCGAGCAGAGAGCAAGTACAAGTCACAATAATGTCTATGAACTTATGAACGATGGGCGAAGCCCAGAACCACGGACGCCCTTCTCGCGGCGCCTTTGAAGGCTTTTGAAATTGACTTCCTACGAGGAGCATGGGTGTTCTGGCAAGGCGATAGTTCTTTTGCGACCTCTACTACCTCATCATCAACCATCGCCTTTTCAAGGAAAACAGGGGCAATAGGAGGCATCGATAGAGTGTCAGCCTCTTTCCCAGTTGCAGCCTCCTGTTCAACCGCTTTGTTACCAGCGGCTGCCTCGACTGTGGTTGACTTGATGGGGGTGAAATAGGAGTCTGCATTGTCACTGAGGTGGTCGTGATGGTGGGGTACGAGATGACAATGGTGAAGCGCCACGATGAACTGGGATGAGAGGCGTCTCACAGGAATCGACAGTCGGAGGACAATAGGCTTCATCACCTCGTGTCGAGGAAGCGCCGTTTTCAATGACGAACTGATTTTGTGGCATGTTTGGGAAAAGGAGACGTGTCTTTTTTTCTCGTTTCCTGCATAAACGGTGTCAGAATGTTGATACGATGTCGTTGGTAAAATTGGTTCACCCGTCTCATTGATCTCTTTGAGCGTGGGTCTAGAAGCGGCGGCTTTGTGTGCATCTACGAGGGACGAAGTTGTGGATGTGAGTATCTTTCGGCGAGGTTTTCGTGAGATAGCACGGACGGGAGGCTTCGCGATGGCCAAAGATGGGAATGCCATGAATAGTAACATTGCCAAGACGCTCTGGGATTGCGGATGTGATCAGGGACGGAAGTATATATACGATTTAAACATTAGACTTACGATCAAGGTGTGCGAGTACGCTGAAACTCTGGAGACCAGTTGAAAGATGAAGGGTGGGCGCTGTTCGATGAAGGTGATGGAAGACATGTTTGTGGATAGGAGATGATAATAGTGTGTTGTGGTGGTTGGTAGTCAGGAGAATTGCCGAAGTTGGCTTGATTTGAGCTAGCTTTATGCATTTTGCTTCCGCGAATAAAGTGGGTCACTGCCGTAATTGTAAAATTCTCCTATATCTCCTATTATGACATAGAGGAGCAATTTGATGTGGCGCTAGGCGCCACTACAGATAAAGTTCAAATTGTCGACCCGCTTTTAACGATCAATTCTGCGAACTCTGGATTTTTGTGATTGCATGTTACGTCTTGAGAGTAAAAGAATGAAGTTGATAATGATTGCCTGAGCTGATATGATAACCATGTATACCTACGGACAGTAGAACAATTTAATGGCTCAGAGGTCCACAAGTTCAACTTGCAAGTACAACAATGTCCTCAAATGAACAGAACTTCTTATTTACTGCTCTTGTCTGAGTTATGCTAACGGGGTGGCCGTCCCTGTTCACTTGCCCAAGAGTAAGGTACGGTGATGGCTTATTGCGTCCGATGCCACATTACTACCTACGTGGCCTGATATGTAGGTATGTCAAATTCCAATGGGTTCATGAATGGACGGACACCTTATAATACAGCTCGCATACCTAAATATTTTACCTTACCCAGCCCACGCTTCGAGAAGAAGCTCGATGATTGGTCTCCTAAGTATATAACTTGACCCTAGGTACCTAAAAGGCACAGAGCATTTGTCAAGGAAAAATTGCGTGCACGCATTAACAAAGGAGACGACAAGACTGCGGCATAAAGGAAATGGTCAAATCTTTGGGCGCAGAGCATGTTAGTATTGAAGGGGCTCGTTGCCGGAGTCAGGAAATGAAGTGTGTGTGTGATGAACCGAGGTCCAAGATTGGTGATGCAGCCGTCAATGAAGGGGCGCCAGTGGAGGATGCCGGCATAGCGATGCGGCTAGTAAGTGTCTCGCGGGACGTGGTGCTGACTTGACTCGGCCAGTGCGGGGACACAACAATAAGCGTATTGAAGGTGAAGAATACAAATATACAAAGATAGGGTGAGGATATTTGTATGTATTAGCATCTGAGGGGGTCCGTGGCAAACACAGTTAGGGGGTGAATGTTGTGCGTGTAAATTAGGTCATACCAAGTCATTTAGGCCTCATTGTTTGGAGTGGTACGAAGCATAAATGTATCAAACTCGTGTCATTGAAGGCGATTAGTATCACAATTCTCCTTACCAACATTGACCCGGAGATTGAACTGAACGTTGTCCTCAAACCACCACGATGATGGCACGACCTACTTACAGGGTTGAGTAAATATGAAGATGAAACTTCTATTCGTTACAAAAGCTTTCTTGCAGACTACAGTCAATCTCGCCGATCCCCTCCTTACTGTCTTTTGCGGGAAAGACCTGTCTTTTTCTTCTTTGGAGCCCAATTTGACGGATGAAACCCTCGAAAAACTCAATCGAGCCAGCGGATCCCTCTCGTATCACAGACCCTAGCGCAACGGACCTTGTTTTTGTGTAACGCTGCCCACTAGCTTGGTGCTTCCTCTATGCTCATATTTCTGGAATTAGGATCGTTGGCCTGACAGGATCAGGGAAGAGCACGGTTTGCCCAACCTTCATCAGAAATTTGTTCCCACATAAGCTTACTATGCCATTGCAGTTTATAAATCATTGCGTTGGTCAAGATGTTGCATCTGTTGGCCACACTATGGCGTCCCATACGAGGAACGTACATCACTACTGTTTCTTTGACGAAAGATTGGAGGGCCACCGGATCGTGATGCTGGATACGCCAGGTTTCGATGGAACGATTCTCGACGACCAAGAGGTGGAGGAGCGAATTATTTCCTGGATGACTCAGTCGTGATTGGCATTCGTTATCCAGTCCATTAAGTTGAACTCATCGGATGTATATTCAGCTACGGTCATAATATGAAAGTTGCAGGCGTCATCCACCTGCTTGACATCAAGCGCAATCGGGCTCCAATGACTGGATCCTTCCGCCAGCTGTTTGAACAGCTATGTGGAAAGGGCTGGGCAAGAAAGGTGGTTCTTGTCACCACGATGTGGTCTGATCTCTCGGAAGGGGCGGGGAGCATGTTTGAACGCGCCTTACAAGAGGACTACTGGAGAAAAATGAACAAGAATGGTTCTCGTATGTTTCGTTTTGACGAAACACAGAAATGCGCTAGGGACATTCTACTCTCCATTCTCCAAAGCGCTCCTCCCGAGCTGGCCCATACTAATCTTCCTGTCAGGACTAGTCTTCTCGGCAAGATGTTCTCCCTATTATTTTGTCTATGAGTAATAGATATGTTCAACGTGTACTTAACCCTATTCTTAAATTATTGATTTTCTAATAAACTTGAGGGGATACAAAATCTATATTGAATTTATGGGTTTCGGGCAAATTAAATTTTGTTCTGGAACTTCGCCATTAGGATCGGGTTTGAGAGCTTCCAAAACAGATTCCAAAGCTTATTGTTGTTGTCGGGAGACTCACCCCCTCAGGGGGAGTCAGACGCGCGACCTCAATATCCGAACTCGCGCCACGCCAAAGCGCACGTTATCAAATTTCCTTTTTAGATTCAGCCACCCAAAAATATTCGACAGATAGCATCATGATTGATGGAGAGAAATACATTACTGTTGACATATATAACAATGACTACTGCTTATAAGATAGTGAGGAAGAACATTTGGTAGCCTTAACAGACTATCTAGAGGACAAATATGATTGTCCTGAAGGCAACCAGTAGGTTCAGATGTGAAGGGTAACCCTTAAAAAGGCACCAAGCTATCACATCCAAAATTAATGCCAGACCAGAAAGTCTGTCTGGTAACCTATGTTGATGTAGATGGACACAAGGCATAGACCTTGTGGGACTCCAGAAGTACCACAATAGATATTACCCTGCAATTTGTACATGTACATGGCATTAGTATGCATGAGCTAGCAGAACCCCTCAGCCTGCAGTTGGGAATGGTAGGTAGCTATTCTATAGTTCAGTTTGGCATGCATGTGCATGTATCAGTGGCCAGTTGCAAGATGATAGAATATGTTAATGTGGTCAATTTTGATCATTATAATATAATTGTAGGCACACCTTATATATGGAAGAACCATGTGGTTCTTGACTTTGATAAGAATCAAGTCATGATAGGCAGGAAGCCTATTAATGCTAAACATGTTGTTCTTGAGGAGACAGATGGGTGTTTGTGCTGCTTCTGTGCAATGGATAAACATTGTGACCCTCCTGGGAAATGACTAGATGGTCATCCCAAGAAGCCAACAGTCAAGAATGAAGTAGAGGTTGCATAACCTCTTGTGAGTCTGCTGGCAGAATTGTCAATTTGAAATGTCAGGTCATGTCATTATAGCTGCATACATCAGGGATCCAATTATTTCTTGATAACAAGTCTTCTTGCTGGGTGTAAGAAGGTTTGGGGAGATGGATGGGGAATCTGGAGTGAAGTTGGCACTAGCTTCCATGGGGGTAATGGTGATGTGGGCTTCAGAAAGATCAAATTGCTTAACAATCTGCTCAATGTATGCTTGTTGACTGAGTGAGATTGTGCATGCGTTAAAATCTCAAGTAAGGCTGA
>JABCKO010008018.1:0-24704 GCA_018855915.1 Tephrocybe sp. NHM501043
CCATCCTCCGATATACCAAGACCATCGATCGACCCCGGAATGATTTTGAGGCGGATTTGCATGGAGATCTCTTGGTGCGCCTGTAGATTTCATTATTTTTGTAATATTTCTGATACTCACTCATAACAGGACTCATCGCCACAAATTCAGACAAGCACGATGAACTACACGCGTCTTATGATGCAGAATGACCTGCTACGAAACCCGAATATGGAGCTCTTCAAGACGGTCATAGGAATTCAAGATGAGGTGAAGTTAAATCATGCACAGGTTACGGGCATGCTCCAGTGCGCATATATTCAGTCATTTCATGGATTTATTGACGCTATAGCTTTCTACATTATTCAGGAACATTATTAAAGCAATAGCATCGATTTCTCAACCTTCTACAAACGCAGACAATGGACCACTACTTGGCGCCATCAAACACAAGAAGGCAAAGACTGACGTGTCCGAGAACATGATCAACAAGAACATGATCGACATCGATGTAGATGACGATGTCCAGCCGGTGCGGTCACCAATCCTCGTGAGTGGGCTCATAACATATCTCTGCATATTTGCTAACGTAGTATTGTCCTCTCCAGCTCAAAAATCCTCTGTAAGTAGCTTTACTTTTTTAATGGATTACTTTGAACCCCAATGGAACCGAGGACGACTTTGCGGCACACTGGGCTGGTTTGGGACCAGAGGGACAAACGGTATGACTTTATTTCTCTTTTGTTTCTACCGCTCATCTTTTCTATTAGGTATTTGAAAAACGGATTTGCGAAGAGAAGGCAAAACTCAAGAAATCCCGCGCTCCAGACACTAGTTTTTTTTTTTTTTTGTAATTATAGTTATATTTGAAATAAAATTGTATTATTACAATCGAGCAAAAATGAAACACGGGGAAAAAATCGAGCCAAAACGACCCAAAATCTGACTCGCTCTGTCCGGCTCATTACTGCTTGAAATTGTTGTCCAGAAAATCAATCCTGTACAAGCCAAATCAAGCCGACTTTGGGTGGGCCATTTTCGCTCACTCTTGCTCAGTTCCACTCGACGCGATTTTCACTGGCATAAGCGCCTATTATGTAACTTGAACAAGTTGTTGTTACACGTTGGGCACGTGAGCGTGCCTTGGGGAAGTCGCGTGCTGTTCTTATTGTTCCCTCTGACAATGCATATGTAGATGCCGGCTTATCTTTTCCGTAACCCTCCATGTCCTTTGCTTACATTCTGACTGGACTACTAGCACCCACCATTCTCTTACTCTTTTACATCGTCTATGAAAACCTCGTCAAGCAATTATGGAATCCCCTTCACCAGATCGCTGGACCACCCGTGAAAGGCTGGTTCAAGAACCACTTGTTTGCAGTTCTAGAGTGCGTCTACAGAGCTTGGTTGGAATTTTCTACCCAACACACACTCTCTGCTAGGCCCTCAGTCTCCCCAAAAATTCACGAACGGTTCGTTAAGCTGTATGGTCGTTCTGTGAGGATCAGGGGCATTGGACCAGTACGTTACGTTCGAGTTTGATTGTGAATTGATTGAAATGACTGGTAGTGGGATGAACGCCTCCTAACACTTGATCCGATTTCTGTTGCTCATGTTCTAAAAAATTCGACCATCTACGAGAAACCATGGCAGTCCAGGCGACTCATCACCAGCCTCATCGGATGTGGGATGCTCTCGGCAGAGGGGCAAATGCACAAAAGACAGCGGAGAGTTGCAACACCTGCGTTCTCTATACAAAACATGCGTGCATTAGTTCCCCTTGTGTTCAGAAAAGGCGGCGAACTGGAAGAACGTTGGGCGGATATGATTTCTGCACATGCTGATGGCGCGGAGACAGGTCCCGCTGGTTCCTTGAGGATTGATATATGCCATTGGATTAGTAGAGCAACGTTCGATGTAATTGGTGCTGCAGGTACGCAACCTACTGAATCTAGAACCTAAACATATTCATGAATGGGACTTGTGCAGGCTTTGGCTACGAATTCAATGCGATCAAAGATGAGACCAATGAACTTTTCTCTGCATACAAGGAGATGTTTGAAGTTGCAATATCACAAGGCAATGTTGCCCGAACACTACTGAATATTTACTTCCCATCCATAAACCGCCTATTCGTGAGTGCTTGTTCATCTGTGAGGAAGGTAAACAAGCTCATTCATCGACTTCACAGCCTGATCATATTATGCGCACTGTAGAACGGTGCCAGAAAATTATTCATAGAGTTGCAGGCCAGTTGATCCAGGAGAACAAGCGAAAGATCAGCCAAGCTGAGAAAAGCGGTTCATCTTTCGTTGGGAAGGATCTCCTGAGTTTACTCAGTCAGTAACGTCGTGCCCTCCTCAACCTAAAGACTTACCGGTCTCTTCAGTGAAGTCTAATGCCGCAAAGGATCTCCCTCCAGAGCATCGTATTTCTGACGAAGATATTTTACATAACATTAACACCTTTATGTTCGCTGGCTCGGACACCTCATCACTCTCGATAACTTGGACCTTGTTGCTCTTGGCGCAATACCCCGAAGTGCAGACACGTTTACGGGAAGAGTTGTTATCCATCGCGCCTTCCACGGGTGATCTGTCAAGTTTAACTGAGGATGAAATACACGCGCTGTACGACAATGTATCCAACTTGCCATTTCTGAACAATGTGTGCCGAGAATCCCTGAGGCTTATACCTCCTGTCCATTCGTCTATTCGGGTTGCTACACAGGATGACGAGATTCCAACGTCATACCCCGTACACAGTCGAGACGGCACCATTGACGAGGCTCGACGAAGTGTCACCGTACCCAAGGGAAGTTTCGTGCATGTGGCCGTTGAGGGATTCAATTTGGATAAGGGAATCTGGGGAGAAGATGCTTGGACATTCCAGTGCGTGTCTTCGTGATGCTTACAGTATTCATTATCGTTGAACATAGTTCCAGTCCAGACCGGTGGGATAACCTCCCGGACACGGCTGCACAGCTACCTGGGCTCTATTCCAACACCCTTAGCTTCTCCGCGGGCCCGCGCGTAAGTTCTGCCTTACTTTTTCCTTCTCGGGCTATCCTAACCTCTCGAACCTGGAGTCGTGCATTGGGATGCGATTCTCATTGATTGAGATAAAGACCTTCCTCTACATCTTGATTACGAACTTCTTCTTTGAAGCCACCGAGGACAAAATCTTCAAAGCAAATGTGTAAGTGGCAACTGCTTCAACAACGTGAATTTCTTTGAAAGAAGGATAAACAGCGTGTTGACCCGCCCGTATGTCTCTGGTAAGTTCAAAGAAGGAAGTCAATGTCCGTTGGTTGTATCTCGTTACGTTCCACTCTCGGGATGCGTAAGCTAGGATGTCTGTTTCTCTCGTTTAATAAAAGGAGACTGCGGTCTCAATCCACCCGACCCCCCTCAGCCCCCAGTACAATTTAGTCCATGGCAAGCCCATGTAGATTCCCTGGAGCAGAAACTTGACCGTGTTCTGGGGATCCGTCATCCCCAGCCATTGGATACGCATAATGAGCGCCATCTCGGCCATAACCTCAGGCCTTACCACCGTCCTGGGGGCTATTATGGACGGAAGTATACCTTTCTCGGTGACTATCTTGCGGCGAGGCTCGTGCATATGTTTGAATTATCTAGGGATCTTGTCGTGATTTTCAACTTCATTGCGGACTTGGCTGCTGCTGCTGGTTCTCGCAGGTGCTCTCATACATCTACTACCAGTGTTACTCGATGATGTTTATCTACAAACCAAGGGCTTATAATACAACAATGGCACATAACAGAGCGTAGTTTGAGGTCTAGTGTCCTATCGACGTTGATAAATGTCCCTCGCGATCGCTACAAAACAAAATAAAATAAATCCAAATGTGTTCGTATAGTTCGACGTCGAGCATAAATTATTCGTGACAGTCTTTCATTTTGAGGTGCTCTTCGTCTTCCCCCAGCTGAGCATACTGACGCTAGCCCGTTTCAAAAGCGTGCGTACACGTGCGCGTGAGCCCCGCTGAATCTCCTGCTCTGGTGTGATCTCCATAAACGACTTGGGTGTAGGCTTATCTGGTTGCACGAGCTTGGGCATGTGGACGGGCTGACTTTCTGTAGCTCTGTGATTAAAGGCCCTCCCGAGGTCCCGTGGTGGAGGAGAGCTTGGTAAAGTTTGCGAATCACTAGAAAGTCCAGGGTCTTTCGCAGGCGTGGAAATAGGAGCAGAGGGGTGAGGTCGCGGTGCCGGTTTCTGACGACCTGCGCTTGCGAGCGAAGGCGGGCTGTGTGGCAACGGAGGCTGTGATTTCCTCGGATACCCCCCAAGGACGGCAGCGTGGTTGGGCTGGAGGTGGTGTGGGTCGTGTCTCTTCAGCTTCTCGATGCTTAGATCTAGACGGTCCATGGGCCCAAAGAGCTCAGGAAGTGGGCGGCTCGTGCTTCTTCTGACAGCGGACACAGCAGGGGTCTTCGCACTGGGGAGGTCTGTCCTGGCTCCAATAGAAGACGCAGAATGTGTCAGGGAAAGGGGCTCGCTTTGTTTCGGTGGCAGCGTTGGTAAGTCCGGACTCTGTGGAGTGTGCGGCGAGAGAGAAAGGGCCTTTTCTCTGAAGCGATTGCGAGGCGAACTGTCGATAGCGATTTGATCGACATTTGGGAGTGTCATATCGATATCTTCAAGGTCAGAGGTGTAGCGAGAGTCCATCGAAGTATTAATGACGCCATCCCAATGATCATATGAGGAAGGCAATCCTTTGGAAGTCTGGGCGCCGCCCCAATGCTTTCTCAAAAGCTCTTTCACTTGGTTCGTTTCGCCGAGATTAACCATGGGAGAACTGCGCATGCGGCGTAGCTGTAACGTCTCATCGATTGGAGGGGGCTGAGGGAAAGAATACTCTAGGGCGTGGTTGATAGATGTGTCCGAGTCCGACTCAGTCTCTGCATACGTTGTCAATGGAGTAGACGCCAGACTCGAGTTATCAGCAATTGGAGGCGATGGAGAAGTGCGGATTTGGTCGCGAGCAATTCCAAAATCACTGGCTAATCGCCTATGCCTGCGAGGGTTCACGGGTGGGTTTCTAAACCCATGTGCCTGGGCATTAGAGGAGCTGAATGAGCGTGAGGGGACAGTGGGGGAAGCTCCTGCATCGAAAGTCGTCCGAGGTGCTGCAATGAGGGGCGATACATGCGTGGAAGAGGTAGGCGATTTACTGCAAGGTAACGATGAGAACACAAGGCGTAACGAGAAGGGCGACTCTAATACCTTCTGAAATCTGGGGGCGTCGCCTGAGAGTGGCTGGAAATCGGTGGACAAGGTTCGCGAACGACATAGGAGCTGTTGACCTGCAAAACGCGGGGGCTTGATTTGTCTGGGAGAGGCGGGGGTGGAGGAGTGCGGAAATCGCGTAGAGAGCGGGATTGAAGGAGAGATCTGGAATGGCGGTAATCGGGGGTGCCTCGAGCAGAAGACATGACCTGCATAAGAAGAAAACGAACGAAATAATCTAAGGGAAGTAAGTAATTAGTATATAGAGTCAGCATTGATAATAGCCGTACGTAGATATTAAACTTGGAGCGGGCCCTGCATGCAGGCACTAGAGAAGGTCAAGGCAGGAAGAAAACCCACCGGGCAACCAAATGCACTGCAACAACACTCACTCAATGCCATGTCCATGTCACAGGTCCTTGACATTTCCATAACCTCATCGAATATGTATCACTCCTTGATGCCCTGGGAGCCCATGGAATCTGTTTGGAGCTCGTCTTGTCGGACACGACCTTGCTGGAGATACATGACTTCGCCTAGTAGCGCAGCCGCATCGTACATACCAACAGCAGAAAGGAACATAAGGGGCACCATCTGCAGCCAAGATCAATCCATCTAAGTATGCATCGCGACCCTGAACTTGATCATTATGTCACAAGTTTCATAGATTGATTGTTGGCAACTTGTGGTGAAGGTCCCTTACAATTATGCATTTCTCATCAGTTGGTATCGAATCAATACATTCAGCAGGTTATGGAATGCTCAGTATACACGAAATGATGAAAAAAGACTCCACGATAATGGATCAGTACGCCTTCTTGCCTGCCGCGAGCTGCAGGTGAGCACTGTGTTCGTCGTAAGGGAACTTGGACACAGGAATCTCGCGCCACAGGTCGGGAGTGAGGAAAGCGTATGTTTTGGTGATCTATACATCAGATTAGTTACATTTTCAACGGGAACGGCTTGTGGGCTTACGGCAGCGAAAGTAGCCTTCAAGAAGTTACCCATGGTCGCTGTAGAACCCTTGGACTGTGTGTAGACATCTTCGACACCAGCGAGCTGCAACAAACGTTTTGAGGCGGGGGCAGCGACGATACCAGTTCCACGGGGAGCGGGGATCAGGCGGCACATGACCGAACCAACTTTACCGCTGACCTTGGAGGGCACAGTATGGGGCTCTCCGAGGGCAGCACCCCAGTAACCTCTCCGGACGGGGATGACAGAAAGCTTGGCAAGGATGATGGCACCACGAATGGCAGTCGCGACTTCCTTGGCGCACTTGACACCAAGACCGACGTGGCCCTCAGAGTCACCGATGGCGACGAAGGCCTTGAAACGCGTGCGCTGGCCGGCACGGGTTTGCTTCTGCACAGGCATGATCTTCATGACCTCATCCTTGAGTTTGGGGAGGAAAAAGTCGATTATCTGGTACTCCTTGACGGGGAGCGAGAAAAGGTAGATCTCCTCCATGGACTTGATCTTACCGTCCTTCACGAGACGGCCCAATTTTGTGACGGGAACCCTGTAAGGTGAGTTTGCATTGAGCGAGGAGGAAGCAGGATCAATGGAGAGTAACTCACCATTCCTTCTCCTCGTCTTTGCGGCCTCCGCGACGAGGACCCCTGCGGCCACGGCCTCTATCTCCACGTCCACGTCCGAATCCACCACGTCCACGGGGGGCAGCGTCAGCCATATTGAGTT
The DNA here is from genome assembly GCA_018855915.1 of Tephrocybe sp. NHM501043. Lineage (NCBI taxonomy): Eukaryota > Fungi > Basidiomycota > Agaricomycetes > Agaricales > Lyophyllaceae > Tephrocybe > Tephrocybe sp. NHM501043. The sequence goes on from JABCKO010008018.1 coordinate 6,934, forward strand.
TTTGGCAAAAGGGATCTGTGAATGGGGAGTGTGTGAGTCAAGGTCATCCAGACAGCTGATTGCCAATCCAACGCATCCTGGCACAGTTTTGTCTCAATAAGCTCCACAAAGGTCGAGCAACATGCCAACAATAGTTTGGGAATACGATAGGCAACGAAATGGGCACTCACAGGTCTTGAGGTCGCTGTCTCTGGCGGTGCGAGGCTTGTCCACTCAAATTTGCCCAGTTCCAATGGAGAACACGTGATGTGATCCGGGAATTGCCGAAAGTTGAAGGATGGTCATGTTTGATTACTAAGGGTGAGACCCACCTTGCCTCGTTCCTTCATCCAAGGTGAGTGCAAAGTTGTAGTCTATCTGCAAATCGTTGACAAATGTGGCGCAGAACGCATATCAGAGCTCACCCCCAAAGAAATCTATCAAGTTGGCAGTACATGTCGTTGAATACAATGTCGAATATTATAAAACAAAAGTCTAGTCTTTGCCCCACGTTCGTTCTTGTCTTCCTTTACGCTATGCACTAACGCTCATACCTCTTTTCTTACCAGCAACGGCCGTCAAGCCGTTGGAGATGGGGCTTCTCTTCCTTTCGACACCGAGAGCAGTGTACTTGCTGTGTGCCAACTTCAGGGCACCAACGACATGTACTATTACTCTACTACCTTCTCTGGCGGACCCGGGGTAAACTGCTTCGTGATCTTCCTTTGTTCCATTCACTTAAATTACTCTCTCGCAGTGGCGTTTTTGACACCCCTAAGCCAAAATGCCCTCCAGACCGAGGGTCGTCGGACTGCGTGACAGGCAGGCCGGCGTCTATCTATTCCCACTCCAGCATTCCTCTTTCTTCCTCTCCCGAATTTGACCATCCTTTAAACAACACGAAATCCAATAAATCATCCCTCGCAGGCCCAAACACTCAGCGCACTGGCTTTCCCTTCCCTAACCCCGTGGCTATCCCCCGTGCGATCCCAGCACGATCTGCCTCAGACCTCTCGACCCCGCCTTTGACTCCTGACGACGGAAACGACAGCGACTTTGGCAGCCTCGGATCAAGGCCCTCATTGGAGTTCGCTAGCAAATACAAGAGCCAGGTGAAAGATGCCCTCGACTTTCTCATGAATCTCTTCCCGCACCAAGGTGTTCAGGCGTTGCCTTATTCCAAGAAGGTCTCCATCTCTGCTCCAACTATGGGTGCGGCCTTTGACGGCGTCGTCCTTGAGCTCCCTGGCAAGCCCAAGACACTGTACGTTGACGGCAAGAGCGCAGAATCTGTGAGCCTTCGAGAAAGGTATGTTAGACTTTACCATATGTAAAACATAGCTAATGATGCAACATTTGTTAGCATCGTGGCCCTTTTGGACCTGGCCGATGAAAGTCTCGGATGTTCCGCGCTCGTTATTGTACTGGAGCGTGCGTCCCCCAATTTGGGTGCTATTCTGCACTCTCTCATGTACGTTGGCGGAACTGTCGTTACGAAGCCTGTCTTCCAGGTCGATCCCGCCTTTGTCCTCGTCGGGCTCGAAATCTGAGATGCGGCTTTTTCATTTTATATCCATGTGTTGTGCTGCTGAGAGTTATGTATGCCTTCCCTTTCCCCCCTTTTTATCTCTACGTAACATTGCCTGTACCGTCTTTCTAAGTACTGAGATCGTTGGACATGCGTTATGTTTTATGTTTTGAAGGAGCCGTCGAGCCGAGGCTGTAAAAATATCAGATTCCCACGTTAGAAGAACAGCAGCTCTTCTCCACCCATAACCTCTGAGGTCGCCATTTCCCTGTTTCCTCTGAAGAACAGCCTGCATCGATTGGGAGAGAGAAGTTGGCGGCTGTGCTTACAAGAGTGCGCATTTTGAAACCAATTCTAACTAGAATTCGAAGCGCTGAGTACATTCCGTCAGATGTCTGTCAACGTTAGGAAGGCGGTCAACACCGTCCTGCAAGCATTCGTTGCTGGGGTGGGACGCCTGGACAAGTCGATTTCACCTACTGTGACATTGAATCGTCTGCGGAAACACCAATTTACTGCAGCAGATAGCATCCACCTATTGCATATTGCCAACGCCACATTCTGGTTAGTCCTCATGCGAGAGCCCGGGTTTCCTTTGAAACTCGCAATCCCAGCGATATGGATACTGGCCCTCCTTGTACCCCTCACCTCACAGTTCTTCTTGCCTGCAACCCCAGTCTTCATGTGGCTCATCACCTACTATTCATCACGTTTCATCCCTACAGAATGGAGGCCTGATATTTCTGTGTCGCTTCTCCCGACACTCGAATCTGTCCTGTACGGCGCTAACATTTCCGACATTCTCACCCGCTTCACACACCCTATCCTCGACATCATCGCCTGGCTCCCATATGGTGTCGGCCACTTTACCATCCCATTCTTTGTCGCCGCCTTCCTTTGGCTCTTTCGCACCAAGGAGTCCCTACATCTATGGGCACGCACCTTTGGATACTTGAACATGGCAGGAGTCGTCATCCAGATTCTCTTCCCATGCTCCGCACCCTGGTATGAGCTCATCCACGGGCTCACCCCAGCTAACTACACCATGAAGGGTTCCCCTGGCGGCCTCGCTCGCATAGACGCTTTGCTGCACTCCACTGCGTATACCGTCGGTTTCTCGAACGCCCCAGTCGTCTTCGGCGCCTTCCCGTCCCTTCATGCCGGTTGTGCCACGATCGAGGCACTCTTCTTATCTCATTTCTTCCCTCAGACAACTCGCTATGTCTGGATATATACAGGTGTGCTCTACTGGGCAACTATGTACCTCACCCACCACTACCTCATCGACGTCGTAGGCGGTGCTTGCCTCGCCATCGCGTTCTTCTACCTCTTCCTTCCTGATAACATGCGTGGCGATGCCGCCCTTGCACCCCCTGGTGGACTCTCAAACCAAAGATCGAAATACGAAGTGTATGATTTGGAGGACCCTACTGATGCAGCGGCCTTCGAGCTCAGTGACGCCAGCTCAGATGAGGAGATGGACATCACATATAGATCGCCAAAACCCGGATTATCATTCACTGCGGCTGCCGTCCCGACGTTGAAGAAAGGGCAAGAAGGCAAGAAGAACCATCGGCATACCGCAAGCATTGCTAGTTTAATCAGGGGCGAAGAGCGTAGTGCAGAAGATGGGTGGAGTCCCGTGTCTGCTACGTTTACTGTGCCACCCACACGCGGAGAGAGATAATGGATTATGGAGAACCTATAGTAGAGCTACGTTAGGTTAAAACTGCTTTCACTCTAATAGATGATACCCGGTGACCGCCAACTCAATTACATGTGTAGCTACTCATCCTACAGCATACTCATACTACTTACAATGACTTTGTGCTATCAGTGGTTCATCATGATCAGTCCTTTCATGGCATGCTTGTTGAACCTACAAGTGGAATGTAGATCTCGGCCAAATTATACAGAGTATGTAACAGTTGAAACGTGATAGAAGAAATCGGAATATACATTCAAACATATGTACATGTTATTTTATGCTGTATTCTGTGATCTTGGACCGGGCATTTGGTTTCCGAGGCCTTGTGAGAAGCGGCCACCACGACCGCGAGCACCTCCTAATAACAGATGAGTTGGATCCTAGTTGAATGAGAAGAAGTATCTTACCACGAGTACCCCTGGTCCTGTCGCCACGGCCTCTGCGCTCTTGCGCCTGCTCACCACGTTTATCGCCCTTGACACCGTCTGCCCTATCACCCCAGCCACCAGAGCCACCGATCTTGGCATCCAGAGCCTTTTCGCTTTGATCGACCATGGCTGCGAGCTTCTCGGCCACAGTCTGAGCAAGCTGCTGGGTGCGGGAGAGCTCGATGCGGTGGAAGACAACAACGTCACCGGACTGGTCGAGAGAGGCGGAGAGCTCCTCGCTCCAGATCATCTTTGAGACAATGGACGTGACAGTGTTCACAGGGAGGGAGAAGGTACGAGAGAGCAGTGAGATGGAGAGAGTGCTGTAGTGTGGAGCGTATGTGAAGAGGTAGGTGCGGAGACCTTGCTCCTGTATCCGTCTAGCAAGGAGAGGTCGATATCAAAATTAGAAGCAGGCCATGGTGAAAAGTTATCACTTACTTGGCCAACATCTCCTTGACCGATGCAGCCTCAGGCATCAGGCTCCAGATTTTGATGCTTTGAATGAGGTCGCGGCATTTCTCCCATTCGCCATCTTGAAGCGCCTTGCTAGCCTGCATGATATGGTCCCGCGTGCTCTCAGGCGGGCCAGTGAACACTTGACGATCAGCAAAGTCGAGAAGGCGACGGAAGGGCTTCGAGATCGCCTTGCGCTTCATCTCCTCGGAATGAATGCTGGCGAGGAGGGGTATCTCGACCAGCATGCTAGACACCAAAAACGCGGCCTCGAGCAGCTCTGTGTTGATGTGCATATGGAAGGGCAGCTGCCTCTGCTTCTCGGCCTTCTCTTGTTCAGGGGCGAGGACCTGGAAGCGCTGCTGATGTACACCTTGTGCGAGGAGTTCCTTGACGCGCTGAGTGGTGAAAATGTCTTGCAGAGTGGCTTGAGCTTCTTTGATGAGGCCTGACCGGAAGGCACAAAGACCAAGCTGAACTACAGTGCGGTTGTATAGGATCTGGGTGGCGACATCGGCAGAGTGGATCGATTCTTGCAAGTGGGACATGAGAAGCATGTCACGTGCAGTGTAGAAATCGTTGTGCAGAGCATGGTGGTAGATGTGGCTCAGCATTGCGCGGGTCCTGAGAAGGGAGTTACCAGACTTGTAAAGGTAAACGCAGAGAGAGTGGATGAGCGTTGTCGTTGTACCCTGTACGGAAAGTATCATGGCGGGTTTAATTTCAGACACATCTGCAGCAGCTTCAAGCGCAGTTACAACGGCATTGGGCTAGTCACATGTATCAGAATTCAAATTTAGTCGAGTGCAACATTGTCTGGCCAACCTTGGAGTAGATGTGTTCAAGACGTCGCATGATAACGCGGCCCAGAGGTTCATCCTGTTTTGTCTTTTCGTAGAATGCTTGTGCCCGGCAGATGGTGCAATAGAGGACCTTTTCATCTTTCAGGCGATCGATGTATTCTGTGCCATGAGGATCAATGTTTTGCAAGCTCCTTGTGAACTCATCGTCCAGTCGATCGATGAAGCTTATGATGCTACCACGGATACGAACAACACCTCCCTCCGTAACGGGTGATCTCTCCACCAGCTCATCATAATCGTCAGTCACTTCCTGAATCGAGTAATTGCCATCAGATGCGACGATGGATACGAGTTGATCAACCTCGCGTTGAGCGTGAAGCCAGAGCTCTATGGGCATGTGTGTAGAGACGGAGGAATTGTAGTCGAATCGGGATGAGATGAGGGCAAGGAGTACACGAATGCGCTGATAGGAGGTCGCCGCGACCTCAAGAAGTTTTTCGAGGATACGGATTTGCTCGCCACGATCAGTGTTCTGAGGGTAGGCCAGTAATTGAGACGGAAGAACGGGGGAAACGGTGAAAACTGACCTTCTTTCCGCGAGCCTCCTGAACGGCCTGCAGGTTTTTAAAGATACCCTCTGACGTGAATTGCATCGCCTTTCCACCCTTTCCGACGGTGGTGAAGTCATCGTCAACTTCCTGGGCTGCGCCAAGCTGCGCAGCTGCCCGTTTTCCAGGTGCGGTAGGTTCGGGAGCGACGACAGCGGAGTATTCACGCTCAAAGGCTTCAGGATCCTGGAGCAAGATTGAGGAATGTGTGAGATAATGTGTGGAATCGAAGACTCACCTCCTGGAATTTTTTGACTTCGACCTCGTACTCTTTAAGCGCCTTTTTCACTTTTTGCTTGACGGCCGTGAGTGCTTTGGCATTGGTGGCGTTCATCTTCTTCTTCGCCTCTTTCTCCTTCGCCACAGCCGTGTTGATAGATCCTTCGAGGCTGACGAGAGTCTGAATGTAGAAGGGGGGTACGGGCTCGGAGACATTGTGTTGTTTTTGGACCATACGAGCGAGCTTGTCAAACTCTGACGACGACGACCTCAGTATAGAAATTATCGTACGATCATAAAGCAAGGGGCCTACCGTTTGAGATGGCAACCCAGTCGTTGATTTTGAGGCCATTTTCCATGACCTTTCCTGTTGCCTTCATCTCATCCAAGCGCCTCTCTGAAGCACTCTTGATGCGGACAGCAGGGCCTTCGGCATCACTTTCCTCGTCCTCGTCAGAATCGTCTACAGTAGGCAGACCTGAGCGATGAGCAGGTGGTGCGTCGCTGTCGTCGTCGCTCTCCTCATCGCTGTCAGAGTCACTGGAGTCGGAGCCAGCGGTCTTGAGGAACCTGGACATTGAGCCCGTTGCTGGCTTTACCGCCACCGCTGGGCGCTGGGGCATCTCGTCCCCGGAGGACATGGACTCATCATCGGAGGACTCAGTGTCAGAGTCGGAATCGCCGGCTTGCCTGAAGAATCGCGACATGGTGGTGGTAGACAAAATTTAAGAGTTTATCCAGTCCAAATACCATCAATTTACAAAAATAATACACAATTTAATTATCACGGCAGAAACTTTGGGCAGCATATCCCTCGCCTCCCCACAAAGCCAAGAGTCCAACTGCAACTGCTGAAATAACTCGCCTGTCCCACGTAGGACGATCCCAGTGTATAAACGAAAAATATCCAACCGCACTCAGTACCGCCGTATTCACTATTGGCTCATTAGTCTTTTGCAACCAAAGTTTTACGCATGACTTACAGAGGCCAACGATGCCTCCAAGGACGCCAGGTCGCAGAATTTGCTCTCGAAGATGTTTATAGATCAATGTTCCCTCTTCTCTCGAACGTCTCTCTTCGGCCTTACCACACTCAGTCTTGCGATACCTTTCAGCAGCATACCCCTCCAGGGACAGAAGCGCAAATGCTGCGGCTGCAGAGGAAGAAACGACGGTGCAATCCTTGCGGAGGTGCGGTTGCGTGTAAAACGTACGCCCTGCGCCTGCAAGGAGCCCGAGATTGACTACCATAGATTATGATCAGTCCCAATCATCATAGGGGAGGGAACATGAGACAAACCAAGGCCAATCAGACCGCCAGCGACTCCTGGTCGGAAGATAAAGTGTTTCGTGACTTCCCACAAGTAGAGACCCTCTGCCTCAACTTCTTGAAGCCGCCGATTAGCTTTCTTGGAAGGTCGAGGGTTGTCGCTGTTGCCCTCGTCGAGGACGGGAGGTGTCTGAGTAGCAGGGTTGGGGATGACGTTTACTCTGCTGTTGGACTCGTTGAAGTCGGCTAATACTGATAACGGGGTGGTGTTGAGGAGGGCTGGATCTGGACGAGGCTGTTGCTTTGTGTGAGCTCGTCGTGATGAACAGTGAGTTGTGGGGACTTGCCTGGTCCACTTGGGGCGGCGCATTGCTGGCAGCGACGGAAGCGTAGGACATGAGGGGCGTAATTAAGACGATGTTGAATGCAAGGAATGTCTTATAAGGGGTGCGGACAGGCGTGACGTCACCATAATCGTCATCATAAAGTGTATTGTAGTTAGAAGACATCGAGAGAATGTGGACAGTCCGCTGCAGTATGCCCATGGCTCTCGCAGTCGCTGCAGAAAAGCTCATCTCCTCCAAGCGGCGTACTACTAGCCCCCTTGTTCAGAACATCGCACCCAAAGATGTCGTGTCCAGGTCGCTCGCAGATCTCGCACACCGGTTCCCCTACTGGCATCTTTACCACTGTATCAGTGCTGCTCTTCTTTTTACTCTGTCGTGCAAGCTTATCCCGTAGTCGCTCCAATTCTTGCTCTAGTTCGTCCTCGCGGTATATCTGTGTGGCAGTCAGCTCATCCATATAAAACAATCCAATGCGATCGAGCCGTCTTACCTTGGACTCTACTAGCGCCTCGAGCTCACTGATCTCTTTGTTGAGCTGGATATTACACGTTAGTATCTTTCCAGTCGTCTTCAAGCCAGGCCTCGTACATCGTGAATAGTCCGTGTGCTCTTCATTTCTGCCTCAACAAACCGTTTACGCAGCTGCTCTTGTTCCACCTGTCACACTAGTCAGTTTTTGGCCAAAAATATTCAAACCACACCCACTTCGAGTCTGTTTCTCTGCTCTTTCAGCTTTCGCGGCGAGTCTTCGCTGACTTTTCGTGAGCCATCTGCGATTGATTCCTCTAGATCTAGACTCTTGTCGAGGTTCTCTTCCAGAATTTGCACCTCCTGTTATCCAGCATCAGCATACGTAAACCAAAACTTTGTTTTCCACGTACCTGCCGTAACTGGTCTGTTTCAGATGAGAGCAGTTGGTTTTCGGATTCCAAAATCTTGATCCGTTGCATAGCGGTGACATTTTCTTTCTGTAGCTCTTGCACGATATGCCTACAAATCGAAGTTATTAGACAACTAAGACAGAAAGGACAGGCAAGAAACATACTTGAGACCTGTGATTTCCTCTTTGGCCGCAGACACGTCGTATTTCGAAGAGGGGGATGACGGCAGCGGGCGCAATGACTCTTGCAGCCCGTTATTGATACTTGTGTCCCGATTATGCTTCTTTCGCAGCGTCTCCAGCTCCTTCGTAGTGTCCTCAAGCGATTGTAAGACTTGATACTTGTGTCCCGATTATGCTTCTTTCGCAGCGTCTCCAGCTCCTTCGTAGTGTCCTCAAGCGATTGTAAGACCCCTCTCAATTTGGTCTCCTGTTCGCTTAGCCTCTCATGCAGCTACCAAGGCCTGAATATCAACCAAACACCGCAAAGATATCAGTGTGCTCACAGATATGTTCTCATGCTTCAACTCTGTAATTTGAACATCGGTTGCAGCAGAATAGGTCTCCTGAGTGCGGTATCGCTCGATAGAGTCTTGAAGTTCTGCGATTTCCTGCATGTAGTGCGCCTTCTCATTTGCCGCACGTTGGGCAGCTTCAGCAACGCGCGATGATAAGTCACCACCAGAGCTATTAGCCACCAGACCGTCGAGGTTCTGTTTGCTTGTCAGGAGCATGTCTACCTAGAAGTCTGCGCGTCACGTACTGCAAGTTCGGCCCTGAGATTTTCCACTTCTGCTCTCGCGTTTTCGAGAGCGACAGTACTCTCACGAAGGGCCTCCTCAATCTCCTCAACTCGACTTTTGGCTTTGGCTTCAGATTTGAGGATGAGTTCAACCTCCTTCCGCCCTTCATTGAGCTCCTTCCGCATAGCATCCTCTTTCTCCTTGACGCGTTTCATACGTTCTCGAATAAGCGTCTCCTCCCTTTCAGCAGATGCCTGCGCATCTTCAATCGTGTCCTCCATTGTGGCGATCTTGTGCTGGAGATGTACGACCTGTTCTCGAAGAGTCTCGTTGTCAATTTCCATGGCAGAAGTTCCGCTGAGCGTGGGTGGTGAAGCAGAGGCTGTGTTCTGTGCGGTTTGCAGCCGCGTTTCGAGGGTAGAGATGCGATGCTCGAGATCGTAACGTTGACTGTCAGCGGCACTGAGCCGCTCTTCGTACAGGGCGATGGTTTCCTGCCATAAATCAGCACAAGTATAGTCACGGAGGGATAAAACGTACTTGGCCTGCTGAACGTAACTCGTCGATTTGCAAGCCGAGCTCAGTCTTCTCCGCTTGCAGTTCGGCTGTTAACGCTGTTAGCTTGGATTCTAAGGAAAATATCATCTGATCCTTTGAATGTATGGTAATATCATTCTGTTGCGCCGCTTTCTCCTGCTGCTCGACCTTGACCCGTAGTTCCTCCACTACGACAAGCTCGGCATCCATCCGGACCTGAAGAGCGGCAAGATTGCTCTCCGAGGCTATATTCTGAGCATCCAGTGCTGCTTCCATCCTGTGTTTATCATCTTCCAGAAGTTTAACGCGCGCTTGTTGGCCCTCCACTTCGCCCTTTGATGTTGTCAGAGCAGCCTCGAGGCTGTTTATCTTGGCCCGCGCATGCTCTAAATCTTGCTGCGAACGTTGCTCGGCGTAGGTATCATGTAAAGGTTTTGTCGTACGGAGGCGTTCGTTATCATATTCCAGAGCATCGATGCGAGACTGGAGCTGCTCGATGAGAGCATGTTCATCAGCCGCCATTGACCGCATCGACGTGACAGAATCCGAACGAGTGGATGCGGTACTAGGGGATTTGAACTGGAAGCTCTTATCATGCACACTCTTTGCAAAGGCTTCAACATCCGAGCTGTCGAGGGAGTCCATGGAGCGATCGCCTAAGGAGATGGAGCGGAACATAGGAGAGGCGGGAGGTGGCATGGCAATTGCACTGGGTATTCGGGGGCGGGGGGTTGTTAGGGAGCCCGAAGGTCGAATTTTGCCGGGTGTAATACCACCGCCAATACTTGAACGGCCGTTAAGTCCAGGCTTTGGTGTGGCAAAGGAAGATCCAATGCTAGATCGTGTTGGGGAAGCAGATGTAATGCTTCGGGTATAACTGGAAGGCGAAGACATGGATCGAGTGGGGCTTTCCAAGTCTGGTAGGCGTCGAGGGCTTCCCGTTGCCGCATCGCGAGAGCTCAGCTGCTTAGCCGTCATTGACACGTATTTAGACGCTCGAGAACCTGCCGTGAATTTCTGCACGGGTACGGGGACCTCAGGCTTTGACGGTGTAGACTTAGTGAAAGGGCGACGCGCCCGAGCAGAGGGCGTAACCCCTGGGGTGACGTGACCTGAGGAGGTGGAAGGGGTGATCCGCCCACTGGTAGAGGGCGTGACACGACCGCTTGATATGGAAGAGGATAGTGATTTGCGGGGCCCTCCTATCGATGAAGATGCTGAGTGGGCTGGCGTTATCCGCCCCCCACGCGAAGACGCGACAGAGGGCGGTCTCGCAATGGCGCCGACACCGACTGTAGGCGCAGAAAGCTTAGATACAGCAACGAACACGCCGCAGCTTTCTGGGCATGTGAAGTATTGAACCCTGCAGGTCGATTAGAACACAAAGGTAGATGAGATTCGCGCTCTGAAAACGCCACAATGACTTAAACATGCAAGAACTTACCCATTAACCGTTCCATTGTTCTTTCCCTTTCCTGTGAATCCACCACTCAGTTGCACTCCTGCCCAAGAACCTTGCTTTCCCTCGATCGGTCCAAGATATCTCAAGACGCCCTCATACCCCAGAGATTCGATTCGCACATTGTCCCCAACTTCAAACGATCTGGGCGTCATTTTAGAATGGGCTTCAGATACTCTGCTAGAAGGTCGACTGTGAGATTGTACGGGTGTCTTGGCCCTGGGGTACGTGGAACTTGCTACTGAAGATGTGGAAGCACGGGACGACGGGCGTGCTGCCACCGAACGACGACCAGACTGGGCAAACGAAGCAGATTGAGGTGAGAGCGACGCAGGACTTGGGCGATGTTGAGCAGGGTCGTTGGCCTTTATTGCTTCTGCAAACGCACGGGACATGTACTCGACATCGTTAGCATTGGGGTTCTGCTGCTGGACGACGGCGGACGATGCCCTCGAGCGGCCTGGGGTGGGTATACCGCTGGGTCTGCTAGAGCCAGGGATTGCAGTTTGTCGTGGTTTTCCAGGAGTTACAGACATGGCAAGTTCAACTCAACCTTCAGATTTCTATAAACCACAACCCACCACGTGCTATCTAATTATCGACTAGTCACGTAAATTCCTTCACCTTTACGCGTCGCTTGTCTCTTCGCTCTCATCTTCGTTGTCAGCTCCACCCTTGCGCTCCTTTTTCTTACGGTTCTTCTCTTCTTCTTCTTCTTCTTCTTCTTCTTCCTCGTCTTCTTCCTCGTCTACCGCTGCGGTCCAATCAGATACATCCAGCTTCTCGCCTTTAACCGTTTCCCCAGCAGCAACTTCGTATCCACCTTGAGTTACGCACCGCGACAGCTCGGCCTTGGCCCCAACCTTTGTGTTCTTCCCTAGTATACACCCATCGAGCTTGGCCCTGTTGTGTTTCGGTCAAGCAGTGATAAGTGACCTCGCGATTGAACGCACCCATCCTCTATCACACAGTGATCCAGTAAAACACAACCAACAATCTTCGTCATCTTGCCGATTACGCAATGGCGTCCAATGATCGACTTCTTTATCGTCGTACGTTCAGATACCTGAGTCGAGCCTCCTATTATAGTGTCGGTAGATATCTGCGCCTTTTGGTCGATTAACGATCTGTCCTTGGGCTCCGTGGGCAGAGTATAGCTGGCCTGAGAAAGGAACTTTCAAGAGGTTGAGTAAGGGCCAGACTTCATACAAGGTTCATCACATACCCGTCTATTGATTTCCAGAAAGTTGGGTATCGTATTAACCCTGATCGCAAAGCCTGCGCTTGCACGGTGTATTATTACCCCCACCCTGAAGCTGTTGGAGCCTTCCGAATTTTCGTCTCCTTCTGTGGGAGAAGGTGGCATAGATACCGAAGGCTCTCTTGACACAAGTGTCCCATATGATTCGATGGAGGCACTTGTACCCTTCGACATGGTTGAATGTTTAAGGGCAAGGCTTTGTGAATTAGTGTTAGTTATTGGGGTGAGATCTAGTCTTGGGGTGAGAAAAGGTGCAACGAGAGGATCAGTCACTAACATCGGGCATATTTTCTTCTCCGAGTACGCTGGTACTGTGCTTTTAACAACCAGGGAAGAAAGTCTTCCCTGAAGGAGTCAAAGTGGCGCTTTTCATGCAGCGCATCTAGCACAGATCGCCGACATATGTATACATGTGAGTCTTGGAAACCTGTCGAGAGTTTTGTACGTGGATAGCTAAGATTAAAATGAGTCGTCGCAGGAATGTCATAAGCGAAAGGGCGAACAGACCGCGACAACAAGGCCATACGCAGTTCAAGTTCCTCTGAATTCCGATCCTGATCATCCGGCGTGTCTATGTGTAGCAGTGTTCCGGAGGCATCATCCCAAACGATAGGGTAAGGCTGGAGATTTGGCCCCCACTCATCAGGAAAAGCACCCTTTTCAGGTTTATGAGCTGCAAACCAGCAGGCCGTCACGATAGATCCATCGGACATCGCGTCAGTGCGAAATTTATTGAGAAGGGAACTTAAAGGTAGAGATGGCGGGGGGATAAAGTCACAGGGTACGAGTACAAAATCTTCAGTAATTCGGCTTGAAAAGTGGCGAAGAAGGGTAGATGTCCCGACACTGTCATCTTGGTGTTCATCGTAAGTTTGAAGGTCAATCCGTAGTGAAGATGAAGGCCCTGCTGTTTCCGAGTGTATGTGATGATATATTGCTTGCCGATGCATCGAAGGACAGATCAAAAGCACATCTTATCGTCGAAAGTGTTAGTTTTGAGAGATCTGCAATCGGTACGTCGTACCATGGATGCCTGTCTGTTCTATCCATTCGAGGGTGTAGTCGATCATAGGCTTATTAGCGACAGGAAGCAAAGCCTTTGGGCATGGCTCGTCGCCACTATCACTGGTCAAGGGAACAAGCCTGGAAAAAGTGAGGCTAAATAAATTTACGATATGAAAGAGAGATACTCATTGCCAAAGCCAGCAAGGAGAACGGCAAGAAATTCGCGCTTGACGAGGTCAACAGACTCGCGCTCGATGTCCATGATAGTGGTCAGGACTGCTGTTAACGGTGAAGCTAAGACAACATTTTCCGAGTCAGGAGATCACGTGGTAATGTAGGACTTGGATGGCAACCTCGTCCTCGGTGCAGCCGTCTGTCCACCAGCTCTACAGGCGGCTCGAGACCATTGGCAAGGGGGCTTATGGCTCAGTGCACAAGGGCGAACACATCCCCTCTGGCAATGTTGTGGCTCTCAAGATCATCAACCTCGACGACAAGTCTGGCTCAGACGATGTTGGCGACATCCAGCGCGAGGTTGCCCTTCTCACGCAGCTTCGCGATGCTCCCAATATAACACGGTACTATGGATGCTACATGGATGGTCCTCGTGTCTGGATTGTAATGGAGTTTGCTCAGGGAGGAAGTGTACTGTCACTGATGAAAGCATCAAGGAACGGGTGCCTCGAGGAGAAATATGTCTCTGTTATAGTCAGGGAAGTCCTCGTCGGGCTCAACTACCTTCACAAGGTTCCTGTTATACACAGAGACATAAAGGCTGCCAACATACTCGTTACCGCTACCGGGAAGGTCGTCATATGCGACTTTGGCGTCTCAGCAGTCCTTGCTACTTCATCTAGCAAGCGAAACACGCTGACTGGAACCCCTCATTGGATGGCTCCGGAGCTCCTCGCAAATCTCCCAGTGTATGACACCAAGGCCGATATATGGAGCCTGGGTATTGTGGTCTATGAGATGATCAAAGGCACCCCACCACACCATACTTTGGAGAATATCAAAGTTATGGACCTAATACCTAAAACACAACCGCCGCGTCTTGGAGATCACGAAGCATCAAAAGACTTACGGGAATTCATGACGATGTGTTTGAGGGAGTCTCCAGCAGAAGTTAGTATTTCAATCGTCGCCTTTTCCGTTTCTGACAAATATTTCCAGCGTCTGCCAGCTGATGAACTCAGCAAATCGAAATGGATAAAGTCCGTGGCCAAAGTTAGCGTCTCTGTCCTCAAGGATCTTGTCACTCGCTTCGAACAGGCTGCTAAGAGAGCCAGTCTCGCGGAGCCATTAGACTGGGAAGAGGAGGAGGAGCGAGAGTGCGTTAACTCCCCAAACCCTTTCATTATATGCTTATTATGTTGAATTCATTTAGCCTTATGGGAATGGACCAACAAGATAATGAAAAACTATGGGAGTTCGAGACCGTTCGCGGTCGTTCGTTTCTCTCCCAGCCATTTGACGAAGATCCAGTGCCATACGAAGCAAAAAGTGAAGAACAATCGATGCAAACAATTCGCTCTCCGCCACACTCGTCGACGCTGCCTTCTTCCCTTCGTTCCCTTTTTGAAGATGAATCTGAACCTTCTCAACCAATATTGCGACCACCTGTCTTTCAGCTACCATCACATCCTGGCACACCAAGCCCTCCAAGTTCTGTACCACCCCCAATATCGTCGTCTCCGGGAAGAGAACGTTTAGGGATAAAACGACCTCCAGCCTTAGATACTTTGAAAGATGAACCGACGGTAAAGCAGAAAACTTTTGTTTACCCACCACGTGGGATGGCACGCTCTCGTTCAAAGCTCTCGTCAAGTGTCCCAGGGTCTGACGATGAAGCAGTCTCGCACACACATATACACTTGGAATCTAAACTTACGCCTTCCCCTCGGACAATGCCCAGTCATTCTCTAGATTCTCCAGGGGAACCCTCTAAAAAATCCACTCTTCGTGACCCTCGTACCCTCCGCTCGAAGCAGTTGCCTTCCGCCATCGATACTGTCCCACTCCCTTCAGAGGACGAAATAGATGAGACGAGCCCATCGACCACCGTCACTCCAGGCCCTCCTTCCTCCGTCATGCCTAGCCTCCCTTCAGGACGGCCTGTCATGGGTAGGAGAAGATCACAGAGCACTGGAGAGGCGCTAGGCCCTCGTAGAAATGGTCGTGCAGATCTTGATCTGGCATCTCCTTCCGCATTCCAATTCCCTCCATCTGCGCATCATCCGCCTTCATCTGATCAAACGACCTCGACCTCACAAAGCCGTTCACCGCCCAACCATTTTATTTCGGGGACTCCTGGGGGTTCTCATAGCACACATCAGGTGACCTATTCACTGGATACCTCAGCTTCGACTTGGCAGAAATCTGCTCCAAGTCCATTACCTTTATCGATCGCTCGCACTCGATCGGCTACCACATTTCCTGAGTCAACAGACATCCCACCGCTACGTAAAGCACCTGTTAATGGGGCGCCCCTGTTACCTCCGTTAAAGCCTTTTGCGCTGCCCGATAGGAATCGAGGTGGAAGTGACGTTGGTTCAAACATGAGTTCTGGCACTCCTGGGCTCAAAGACGTACTCAAAGTGAGTTTCATACAGAGATGTCTCCTTTCTCATTGATAACACATTTTGTATCAAGATACCATTTCTGACGTCCGAGCATCACTTAGGAATGTCTGATCTTCTCCCACCTTCGCCCTCCGCCTCGGCGTATACTGCCCGAAGTTTCTTTGCATCTCCCAGTTCTCTGAGCTCATCTGTCACAAATAACCCTGAGTACTCTCGACAACATTCGGCCTTCCGAGAGGCTGCCGAGGCGACGTCCTCATTCTCCTTGGGCCTTCAACCGCCCCCAATACTTCGGCGAACAGCGACTGAGCCTTCGTTTCTTCCAGTGTCGACGCCATCTAACCGAGGGAACCTTCATTCACGCAATATCTCACTAAACAACGGGCCGACAAGCATACCACACCATGGCCCCCCAATCCGACCTCTGGACTACAACCGACTCATTACCGCTGATGATACGTATTCTGAGCTTGCACGGACTATTGACGATCTCACCCAGTGGCTGACGGTGGTGGAGGTGGGTTTGAGTGGAATGCTCGAAAAGATTCACACCGATACCATTGAGGAGGAGCAGGAAGTGACTAGTGATCTCGAAGATGAGCAGGTTACACCAGGACATTCAAGGCGGTCACGAAAGGCAACAATTCGTGCTGATGTATGAGTTTCATTCCCATATTAATTTACAACCGGATGTACGATTAGCTACTTAGGGTGTACAATCTATAAAACAGAAATTTTAGATGTCAGATGTAGTTGTTGGTGACGAGGTAATCCGTAATAACGCGGACGCTTTCAGTAACATCCGTCTCGTCAGTTCTGATGTGGATCTCTGGATTTTCTGGTGCCTCGTACGGTGCAGAAATACCAGTGAAATCTCAACAAGAGGGTCGGTCAAATTGAATGTGTTGAATGACAAAGGGCATCTACCTTTAATTTCACCAGCTCGGGCTTTTTTGTAGAGGCCTTTTGGGTCTCTCTCTTCTACGACGTGCAGAGGAGCATCAACAAAGACTTCTATGAAGGGTATATTCGCCTTTGCATGCAGTTCACGGGCCAGCGCTCGATCAACGAGATAAGGGGATATAAAGGCCGTCACAACGATACAGGCAGAATCAGCAAAGAGTTTTGACACCTATAAATGATATCAGGGTCTATGGACAAATTAGTCCAGTACGATTGGATATACCTCGCCGATCCTGCGGATGTTTTCATTTCTGGACTTTTCGTCAAAGCCGAGATCTTTGTTTAAGCCAAATCTAACATTGTCTCCATCCAAGCGATAGACAAATTTGTGAATGTGGAGCAGGTGTTGTTCCAACGCGCAGGCGATTGTAGACTAGAGGCTCTAATTTATTGTGGTTTTCCAGGTGCGAAGGAAAGAGCAGACCTTGCCGCTGGCACTGAGGCCAGTTAACCAGATCGTGGTGCCCTTTTGCTTGAGAAATTGAGTGCGTTCGGCAGCAGTCACTGAACCTGATGTGTGTGTGATTAATCAACCAATGGAATGGGACAAAGGAAATAATCACAACCTTCGTGAAATGTGATGTTTGTGGCCATTAGATAGAAGATCTAAACGAGTGAAGGGAACAGATAAACGTATAACCTGCGAATTCACTGAAGGCTATTTCACCTAGCAGGTTTTTCAAAACACGTGCTTCGGTGATCTCCGAAGTGACATTTTGATTGCCAGTCACCCCATTTAGATTTCCGTATGATAACTTGCAAGTAACTCACCTGCCTGTCCCACCCTTCCCCTCTAATTAGAGGCGTAACTAGGTAGGTAGTTACACCTCTAAGTTGAATGAAATATGTTAGTTCTCTATGATACAGATTATGACTGGATAATGTGGGGGACTTTGAGGATTTCTGAGGTGGTTGTCAGAGTATGCCGGGGGCGCTGTTGGGCGCTGTCAGATCAGTGCTGATGGCTGCCATCAACATTATCCGCCACTGTCAGT
>JABCKO010008019.1:0-24513 GCA_018855915.1 Tephrocybe sp. NHM501043
GATGACTCCATGGCGTCTCTAGATACCAGCACTCGAATATTTTGGGAAAAGATCACGAAGTCTCTTCGGCAAGTGGAGTAGGATCGAGCATTGGTTGGGACCCAACACCGGGTTGTAGGTCGTGTCCTCGACGACGAACGTCCAGAAGATAGATCACTAGGCTTCTTGGCTTCCTCGAGCTCAAACATTGCCATACATTGGCAGCAGGGCAAGTTCATTGGAGCCGGTGCATTTGGCTCCGTCTACTCAGCTGTCAATCTGGATTCGGGCTCCGTTATGGCTGTCAAAGAGATCAAGTTCCAAGAGTTGTCAGGCTTGCCGACTCTCTATGCACAGATCAAAGACGAACTTGGTGTGATGGAGATGCTTCACCATCCCAATGTTGTCGAGTACTACGGCATCGAGGTTCATCGGGACAAGGTTTATATCTTTGAAGAATATTGTCAAGGTGGTAGCTTGGCAGCCTTGCTTGATCACGGACGAATAGAGGACGAGAATATCATTCAGGTGTACACAATGCAGATGCTGGAAGGGCTTGCCTATCTTCACAAAGAAGGCGTTATTCATCGCGATATTAAACCAGACAGTAAGTCTTCTCTCCACCACTTTGCAATTCCCTTCTCACATCTTTGAAGACATTCTTCTCGACCATCTGGGAGTCATTAAATTTGTTGATTTTGGAGCTGCAAAAATCCTGGCCAAGAACCAGAAAACTATGCAGCGCTCGCGTCGTGTGCCTGATATTTCACCTTCTCCTAATGGCATGCCAAGTTTGAACGGGCTGGCGATGAATAATAGCCTCACGGGCACTCCGATGTACATGTCACCAGAGATCATCAAGAACGACAAACGTGGTAGAAAAGGTGCGATGGATATATGGTCATTAGGTTGCGTCGTTCTTGAATGTGCCACCGGCAAGAAACCTTGGAGCAATTTGGACAACGAGTGGTATGGTAAAATACGCTTTTGCAAGGGCATGGTGATTCATTTCATTTGCAGGGCAATCATGTTCCATATCGGAGTAGCGACACAACATCCTCCACTCCCCGAGCCCGGGCAACTCAGCGAAGTTGGAATCAACTTCATCAAGCAATGCCTTATTATCGACCCAATGAGACGCCCCACCGCGTTAGAACTTTTGCAACATCGATGGATGGACGATTTCCGAGAAGTTTTGAAGAACTATGAGGCGGCAGAGAGGGCTAACAGTCCACCTGCTCACATGCCTTCTGAGGAGTCATATGAGAACGCTACTGTGGCGAGACAAGCCGCTATCATTCAGGGAAAAGAGGTTGAGGAGATAGGCCGCGCATCTCCTGTGACCCCACCTCCACTCTCCTCTAACTCGGATGACGGAGAGGACTATTGAGATCACATCATATCACCTATCCCATCTTCGACTACAATCGCACGCACTGTAAATTAATTTCACTACTTTGTATCCATGTTGTATATCAATTTCTTAAATCGCTCATATCGAATCTGTCGTCCATTCCAGAGCAATTCAAGCAGATGACAATAGCTTCAGTGTGGTGAATGGCCCGTGGTGTATATGTGTAAGGGCCGCCTATATACGTATGTTGCAACCGGCTTGGGACTGAGTTATGTATGGTTGAACCTCGCCAGTCAATCTTAATTCTATTCTAATCAAACCTAACCCCACAGTGCCTCTTCAGAGACAACTTCTTGCAAATGAGCCTATCTTGCAACTGCAAGTTATGACTCTAGGTAGAATGATTAAGATATACACGAAAAGCAGACAGACCTGCATCCTCTGAGAACTCGACTACTGCGTAACAACTAACTAAATTGAACCCGATGGATCACTCTATGACCCAGCGTTTTTGGCTGTCCGATCGCCCATGCCCTCTATCGTTGTAGGAGTAGAAGCTGACTAAACTTCCCATGCTTTTATCACTGGAACGAGTGTCGCTCCTCGTGACGCTAGATTGCAAGGAACCAGCAGAATTCTTCTTTGTGATGGTGTACGCGTTGGGTGGGATAGTCACGTCGACAGTCTCAAATGGCGCTGCTGAACGGTCAAAGAATCGTGGCCCTTGGGCAATGTGTGGGTGTGAAGGCTCGGTTCCGAATGCGACGGCATATGTTGGGATGGGCTTCTCGTTCGACGGGAAGTCGACCTTCTCTATATCTGATCCTCCATAATATTCGAAATCATCGCCAGGTAGATTCTGCTGTGCATTGACTGTTTGATGAAGTATAAATGACCAAACTGGCAATATCTATATAAACTCACGGTAGCGGAGCAACCCCTTGCCGAAATTGTAACGGCAGATGACGCCAAGAGTCAACGAGGCAACAGTGAGTAGGACGGACGCAGTTGCCATGATACTAAAGAACCTCCATGTAACAAAGGTCCAGCGAAATGTTGTAGAGAAGAACATGACACTCCATCCTCCCAAATACAAGACAGACAGCAGTAGGAATATGAACATCTGAAGCCGAAGTTCCCGACGAACAGCGAACCAACCCTGTTTGTTCATTGAATCAGGTATATTGTATCTACATTGGGGCGGAGCGACATACCGTCATCAACCATGGAATTAACAGCTGAATGAGCTGACTGAGTATGATCGGGTACATCGATAGTGTGAAGAACATACCGCAAGAGTGATAAAGGATGATACTTTATATAACGTCTCGAAATCGACCAAGTCGCCAATTGCGCTGTTGAACAATTGATCGATCCACAAAGACACGGTGACAACCATGAAGAACATTGAGAGTTGAATGGTGATGGACAAAGTGAGAACAATTTTGTAGATGCGGTTAATCGCCAACGATGCGCCCACACGCTTGAATGTCTGCCATCCAAATAACTGCCAGTATTGTTCAAGATAAGACACCATCATGACAATACATTGACAAAAAGGCAAACCTTGAACAGCTTCCATGTCAGGAAAGAGGATGTAAGCAAGGCTAGGATATTGAATGCCAGGCTGGCCAGCTCTGCGATGCCTCGATCGTGCCAATAGGCAGGTAGGAGTGACACTCCACTGCAGGCGCCTTCTGTGATCACGCGAGTAAAATTAGACTTGAATTCCGCTGTGTGCTTGATTTGGAAAGCTGCCCATGCCGTTGCCATCATGTGAGTGACGAGGGAGGCAAGAATGTGAGGGATAGACTCGTTGAGGAGCGCGACAACGGACATGCCAAGCACCCAAAACTGGAACGCAATAAAGACAATGTCTTCACGTTTGGTGTTATCGAGGCTGATGGAAATCTTAGTCGATGGAAATAGGAAGGTGCATTTAACTTACACAGATAATGGCCAATTTAAAGTCCAAAGACATCGGGAGTCCAAAGTCTCAACTGCATCTACACCGCTTATTCCGCTCACATTCACGCTAGTTTTGCCGCCCTGTTCAAATGCGAGGATTCGAGGACCATCACGCGCAAATAACTGGGAAGTATCTTAGGATTCGACGAATAAAATGTTACTGAATTCACAAACCCCACGATAGACAAGGTCGTCGTCGTCATCGTCGCTGTCAACGACAGTAGCAACCCCAGTTGAAGCTGGCGCAACAAAAATGGTAACTGTTTGAGGATTGACAGAGGTGCTTGTCGAGGCTAAAACCGTGGGTACGTTGGCACCCGCTGAAGTGGTAAGGCTCGTTGGAGCAGAGGACAAAGTCATAGTAGGCGTAGCAGAGGAGGTCGATGTCGGGATTACAATGGAGACCGAAGTTGTAATAGGCATTGTTGGTTCAGGCGTGATGGCAGAGGCTGAAGAGTCGGATTGGGCATCGATTGTGTTAACACCCTTTGTGCCGTTCCATACAACAGGGCAGTCTTCACCATCGAGGTTGAGATCGCCGGGCACCCATGAACACAAATGAAGGGTGTTTCCGTGGAGGATAGGCAGACTGTCGTTGAAGGCGTTGCCTTGCATTACGGTATTATTCAAGAAGACAGCAGCATCGGCATTGATAGTGAAAGCTCTGATCTGAAAAGAAAGTTGGATGATAAAATGGATGATTGAGAAGGTGAAATAGGCGATGGTGAGCCGGGAGAATGTAATGCGGTCCCACTGTAGAATGTAGTATGATTAAGACTCCATAAGATGTGACTCTCAAGTCTCAACTCACCACAAGCTTCGAATTAGCGGGTAGAGGAACATAATTCCACAGGTGTTTAACACGCATTTTCACAACTGATTTGGCCATTATAAACTAAACTAGCTAGCCTTGCAAATAAATCATTACCTGGTTCAAGGGAGCACTAGGCGAAACAGAAAGAATGAAAGTCGCTCGGGCGTGCTAGATGAACGATCTCCAACAACAAAGAGGAGAAAGCCGCCTCTGCGGATGGACCAGCCGGGAAAAGAGGGTGAAGGAAGAGAAAGGGAGACCCGTAGACGGTGCCAGGAAGTGAACAAGATGGTCAACCAGAAAGTGGTGGCACTCTTGGCCACCTTGGATAGGACAATCAGGACCCTGATTCGAGGCACATGGCTCAGTTGTCACAACAAACGGTCATCTGACACATATGATCAGCAACGTATACATACAACACATCGAATCGCTCCAGCTGCCAACTCAGTCCATCACTACACTAGATACCAATGCTTTTCCTCTCCAACAAACCAGAATACCCCCTTCTCTTCAAGCTCGTCCAGTGCTGCCACATTCAGGGTCCCGTTCCATTCAATTGTTGGATCACGACGCATCTTCAAGAAGCCATCCTCTTGGAGTGATCGCACTATGTCGCCAACCTCTTGCCTGTCGTACACTGATCGTAACCTCCATCGAAGCTCCGCCTGGCATGATACATTTTAAGAAGTAGATCAGAAAGAAAGCATCGCAACCATACCTGTGTCACACCTGGGCGGAATACAACAACACCCATCACCGCCTTGAGAGCAGCTTCCCAGAAATCCCCCACCTTCTCACCCGATATGTCGAGCCAGCGTCGAGGAAATATTCTGATTGCGGGGTTCTCGGAAATGAGGACGGTCCAGTTCCTTATAAATGCTGACGAGACCAGAACCAGCGATGAGTACCCGGTCCAGAATAGCAGTGGAAGAGGTGATTCCGTCATCTTCTTGACGATGGAGAACAGCTGTTGGCTTGTCACAGAAACATTTGTGTTCGTCTTCAAAGATTGTGAGCCGTATGATGATGTGGCACAGCACAAATAACTCACACGTAAGTGACTTTTGGTGACACCATGGTTGCCACCATGTCGAACGATTGTCAGAATATGTAAAGCTAGTTCCCGTTCTTCTGGAACCAGAGCATCATTAAAAGACACCCATTCGTCCTCGAGGCAGACCATACAGTCCGTTAGACCTATGCTGCTCAACCGTCGACAAGACGCAACTCCCCCATCAACAGATTGCCCGTGCGCAGGGTTTGAATCCGCAGGTGGTTCTAAGGATATGTGTGTTGGTAACGATCCCGGGTTCTGCAATGGTTGGGGTTGTGAGGTTGGAGCGATTACAGTGCGTACATAGACTGCAGTCTCGATCTGATCATCGTCTAATTCGTGTTTCAGAGACAATAGTAGACATGCTTTCCTCTATTCGCACCTGCTTTCTTACTGTTCCAATCGAGTGTCGGGCGGCAAGATTGTGCATGAGATGTATCCATTTTGAAGTCAAGCTGAAAGAATCAATAAAGAGAAAAGATTCCATAGAAAAAGATCACCTTGTTCTCCGATACAAGTTGAATCAGAGCAGCAGAATCACCATCTGTTGCAAGAAGTGGCCATTCTCGCCATGTATCATCCTGCAAAGACAGCTCCTCGAGCGCGACGGCATCTTGGAAAGTATCTTTTGGTATCGATCCTCCTAACGCATTTTGGTTACTGCCAATGATGGCTGATAAGGACGCAGTAAATCTGTCAAGACAACCACATACATTTCTGAAATTTTGAGCTGTCTTCCGGGCTTCTGCTTTTGAGGGTCGCGAACAAGTTTCGACAGAGCGCCACGGCCGAGTAGGTTTTTCGTCGCTATAGAGACATAGTGTTCCCCAATACTGCGCAAAAGAATAGACGCAGCATCGGCATCATAGCATTCATGTGGGGTGCCGAGTACCATCTTAATCGCCTATGAGTAGACCAAATTATCAACTGTGTTTAACTTCACCTTCATCGAAGACTCAGCCAGAGAAACAGACTCGAGAGGAGTCTCTCCGATAGAGGGCATATCTCCTGCTGTCTTGAGGAATGGTTGCCGGAGCATTCGCTTTTCACGACCTTCTTCGACGACAGCATTCCAAACAAAATCCCAGGACGGGGCATTCGGTATATTTTCCATAATATCATACTCCGCCAAAAGTAGATCGACGGAAGCAGGAAGAACGGTCCTAGCTCTCTCTTTCGGCTGAGCGAAACCTACACGTCTAAGGAAGATTCAGATCATTGGGACGCAATAAAAATAAGTGGACATTTACAAGGCATTTTTATCAACATGCTGTCGCAAGAACTCGACGTGGTGTGCCAAATTAAAATTACTAGGACTCATTGGGTCCTCGTCTGGCAGGAGTGGAGTCCCCCGATGTTGCATCCAAATCTCATACCACCGGTCTTCAAGGCGATTGAGGTAGGCTTCATTTCCTGGTGTCTCCTTGATGTGAGCCAGACGTTGACGGACGGTGTTTCGAGGAACAGCAGGGAACACCTGCTCAAAGGCAGCCCAGTCCAGCCTGGGCAAGTTCCTGCACCGTGCACGAATAATAGCAGATGCATCGCGAGCAAGTTCCTCGTAATCTCGGTTCCATTGAAACCTGTGTCTTCGTAGAGCCTTAGGCTTAAGTTCGGTAGGTTCTGCTGAAAAATGGGGGGAAAGTAAAGTTACCAAATAATCCAACCACTGCATCAGATGTAACGAACCTTCGGCGTTCTTACCTTTACGCTTGCGCTTGGCTTTCTCCTGTCGAGGGGGGAGCGGTGGCCCCTGCATATTGATGAGCATGGCGACAGGTTTCTCTGGAGGGTTGACAGCGATAGTCAAGGGTACTGTGTCCATCGGAACAGGCACAGTCCGGACAGGAAAAGTACGTTTATTAGCGCTCTTTAGCACTTTCTTCGTCGCCATATTGGCCTCTCGCACCGCCTCGTTTATTTCATCTTCCCATTTTCCCAGGCCCTTTGTAGATCCAGCTTGAAGGAAACGTACGCGTATACGACGTATTCGAACTTCGGCTGCGGTTTGCAAAGGTGCTGGATAAAGTCGTCGAACCATCACATCCCATTCCTCTTCCCGCTGCAGTCGAGCGTTGGCAGCTTTTTTGGCAAGGGATGCTTTCGTAGCGGCTGCCCTTTTTGCTCTCTTCTCGACGGCACTCTGGGCTGCCTTCTTACGGAGTCTGTCGATATCCCTGAGAAGCTTGAGGTGGGTGACCTGATAGAAATTTCGAACAGTCGGTTGTGGTGCACTGATGACCCATGCTATTTTCTCAATCTGCGCTGTCCCTTCGTCATCGTCCTGTAAGGGCGTAACTCCTGTTGCTGAATCGACAAACTGCTTGAGATACTGAGTCTGATGCCACGTCAAGATATAGTCCGAATTCCAGGACACTTGGCGACGAAGAGATCGTGCTACGCTGACTGGTACATTTGTCGGGCCAGTGACGCTGATCGCATTGGAGAACATGATGATATTTGGATCGGTGCTCGCTTCATGAAGAAAGTGCCAAAAGTTCATCGCATCAGCCGTGGTCCCAGTAGGAACGTCCCGCCAAAAAGAGGGAGACGACTCAGATGCAGCCCAACCGTGCACTGGGGCGACGTCATTGAAGTGCCAATAGGTCGGCGCAGCCATCGGAGTACTGACGGTCCAGCCTTCTGAAGAAGCCACATCGAAAGCGCTCGGTCTTCCCGCTCGTTCCTCACAGGTTATCCAAGGATGTTCGGTCTTCGATGCTTGAAGTGGGGTCACCAACTTCAACGCACGCAAGGTCTCTAGAACATCAAGGAATCTGGAACGGCCACGAGACCTGCCGATCTGGAGGGTGGTGTTGATATTTGTCGGGAGATCGCGCACAAGGGTTTGTCGCCCCTGGGGAGTTGCGATGAACTGGGAAAGTTCATCCCCATGGGACAATGAAGACACGAGGGAGCAGTAGAGTCCGAGAGGGATGTCATGGCAGAAATAAGATAGGTCCACAATACGTTTTTCGCAGGAAATGATATTCGATGACGTATTTCCTTTTTCGAACGCGTCGAGGGTGGATAGGTGAAACTCGCGAGAACGGACAGCCTTGCCGACAATAAACCCGTACAACTGGGCCAGCGTTGTCCTTTCCGTCAATAGAACATCTCGAATGACTGTGTCGTCGTATGAAAAGAGTTGGTCTGCTCGTGCAACATTTTTACTCCAGCGTTCCTTGCGGTCGTCGCCCGGTTGTTCCATCTGTAGCAGCTGCAAGGGAAGAGCCCCTCGAGGAATAGAAGTCGGATCGGCCCCATACTCTACATGCTCGTCGATCTTGACAAAATTTCCAGGATGCGGTGCTGATTGAACACCACGCGATAGTTCAGCAAGAAAGGCGTTTAACTTCTCTTGTGAAACACTCGGCAGGTAGACTATACATGCGGGACGCCGAACGCCTGTGTGCGTCATGACCGAGGTCTTAAGCTGTTTGATTCGGCCACGCTTTTCCAGGTTATTGAAAGTTGCCACCGCGGTACGTTTGTCTGTCCTAGTACCAACCGGACCGCTGGTCGGTTCGCCTGCCTTCGTCATGGCCTCCAACAAGGCTAAATGCTCTTCAAAGAAATCCTTGGTCTGGATGTTCACGATACCTCCCAAGTTCTCGACAACACGATAGAGTTCATTCTCTCGGCGAAGGTGAGAAACGTTGACCCGTGCTCCCTTCGGCGTCGGTTGTTGCTTATGTTCATCTTCAATAATCTTCTGAGTGGGAAGAGGCAAGATCTGTACGCTTTCTTCAGGGGCCGAGGGTATAATGCTCAGGGTCTGAGGGGCATTTGCGGGACCGTGATCCCCGAGGGGTGTTACTGATAATTCGATTGCCTTGACTGAAGTTATAAGAATATTCTCGAGCAAAGAAATGGATAACATACGGATGTCTGATGTGTAGTCTGCTGGGTACATACGGGTACATTTGTCATCCGGGCAGGCTCGATTGAAATATTGCCAGGAGATGATTGTTGGTACATCAGATCATTCTGTGCATTTTGTTGATGAGAGGAAGGGGTCTGAGTGGTCTGTACAGTAACTTTTTGAGATGGGCTTAGATTTGGAGGGGTCAATTGAGAGGGTTCCGTCGAATCGAGAGATGCATGTGCAAAAACAGTCGGTTGGCAAGCAAGTTGTTCTAAAGGTGTGATAATGGGGGGTTCTGAAGGTGAAGCAGGTAATTCTGTTGAGACGTCTTCGCTGAAGATACGAGGTTCATTAGTTCGATCGATTTCAAGGGCCATGGAAGCGTCATCTTGAGATCCTGGCGCCAATCTTGTGCGTTTGGAGGGTCCAGAGTCGGCTTCGTCCTCAGATGATAGTTTCTCCACAGCCTCAGAATCTTTGGAGATAGGCTTCGTTCGACCCCTCTTTTTAGGGGCTTGAGGAGCTGGGTCTGTGACTGTGGGTGGTGCATTTCGCGTTGATGCTTGCCGCTTGTTCAAGGGTGACTCCTTCTCCGCGGCTGCTTCAGCTGCAGCCTTAGATGGTCGCCCTCGCTTTTTGGGCAGTGCAGGCAGCTCCTCGTCTGGCTGATCTACTCGCTTTGGTTTTTCTGTTCGGGCATGTTTCTTGGGAGCCTCCTCGTCAGTGTTCCCGACTAGAGGGTATGCATGGGTACACATCAGCAAGCTCTACATGGGCATTTCCGAACACATACCGGTGTGTCCATCAGCATTTCCTCGTCTCTTCTTGGCAGGCGGAGGCTGGACAGTGTCACCAGTTCCTGGAGCGAGATTCTCCAATTTCCTCTTCTTCCGAAGCGATTTCGGGTCTTCTCCAACTGGATACTTTCTGGGTCTGCCTTGCTTCACAGTTCCATCAGAAAGAATAGGGTTTTTGAGCACGCGCTTCTTCCCGTTGGGCCTTTCGGTGTCTTTGAATGCGTCCTGGTATTGGTGCAGCGCAACCTGGTCCTTATAGAATAGGTTCGAATCCACGGGTAAAAAACCCCCAACGTTGGTGAAATCAACCTCGGAATAACCAGCACTGGTGTTGTCGAGTTTTTCTTTCGCAAGAAGTTGTCGATAAGAGGCAACTGTGAAGTATCGATGCCGACGTTCTCTACCACTGGTCTCCATAAGGCCTGCGATACCAAGGTCACTAAGATGAGGTGGCGGAGGGAACTTCTCCGCTCTTGTCAGGAGAAGCTCGATGGTGCGTTTGTCAAACTGACACAACGAAGCAGACAGTTCCTGGAAACAAATGCTCGACAGTTGAATGTTGCATAAGAGCAAAAGAGCTCACGTTCAGAGTCATACCGACGATACCCGATTCCTCAAGGAGGTCGAAAATCTGCTTGTGGATGGTGATGTTCATTTTGACTGCCGACTGCTCGCCTTTGTCAACGAGATGATTTAGCAACTTTTCATTCAACTGTATGGCGGAATGACTAACCAACGTCCTTTTCGTCATCATCGCCCTCCTGAGGCTCAACTACAACACCTTCGTCATCCCTATCCGTCGAGTCCTTGGAAACTAATCGGAAGCATTTGACAGAAGCGTTCACGGATTTTCTCTTATTGCTCGGTACAACAACTTTCTCAATCACTCCTTGTTGTATCATCTCGCGAATTCTGCTCTGGAAGAATCGTCGGTCGGTCTTAGTTGGGTTGGCAAATCCCTGTTCACGTTTTTGTTAGGTGGTAGCAGGTACACTTCTGTTTCGTAACGTACAAGAGTAATAAGCATGTTGTTCGATGCATGCATTTGGTTCTTCGATGCTTTCAATAGTTTTACGACGCGGCCGCGAACGAGAGGCATGCTTGAAAGATGGCGGGCGTCGATGGGTGTAAAATCAAGTGATTGAATATCAGTGTTTTTCTCTTCCTCTTCTTCAACATCGGCTGTTGAAACGGGAGCGAGTTGGTGAGAACTCTCAGCCTGGTTCTCCTCCTCACGTATCGCTTTCCAATGAGGACTTCGATCGAAAAAATGTCGATGAATAACGAAATGAGTTCCGACGCCCCCGCGTCTGACCTTGACACTAGAATTGGCTCAAGTTTTAGCAACCATCCCAGAGCGTTGGAGTTATCGCAGCACATACACGAGATCAAGATCCGTCAGCTGCCTCACGAGGTAAAAACAGGTCTTCTGGTCGTACTTGGATTGCTGGCCTAACTGCACGACGGTTACTCCGTTGTCTCTACCCCTTGTTATGATTTGTAGTGCGGAGTAAACCATTGGGCTGAGCTTCGCAAACTGAGACAAGATGTATTAGGGATATGGGGCAGCCCAATAAGTGGTTAAAGACCGACTCGAATATGTGACCCCGTTATAGCAGCATAAATGGCGTCTGGGTCGACAGCTATCCTGAGGTCATCGCCATATTGTTTCTTCAGGTCTTCAAGAGTCCTATCTCGGGCGTCGGGCACAATATCGAGTTCGGTAGGGGTCGTCTCGACATGCTCTTCTCCCTTGGCTTTCGCCTTGCGTTTCGCACTAATCTGTGGCGCAATCCACACTTCAGAAGTAACGCCAAGTGGCACTGTACCGACTCGAACGGTGGGCTGTTGGACTACAAGCGACCAGACAAAGGCACAGAAGCCATCATCCGGATTCTGTGGGGAGTTGTTGTGGGCATAAAATCCGACGATGAAGTCACGCAGCCTGGAGACATTGCAACCTAGATGAGGGAAAGAGAATATCAGAAACTGGTATTAAGAGGACGGATAAGACTGGGATTCGAACTCGCGAACGGGACGAATTTTTAGAAGGCGGCATCATGTGATAGGAGCACTTACCAAGGTCACCGTCAAAAGAAAGCTCGCGGAGACAGTGGTGGAGGAGCTCGTCCATCGAGGGCAACGAGCATGAGGATTGCTGACGACCTCCTTAATATGGGGGTTTGTGGATGGAAGATAAGTCGACGAGGAGGGGCTCTCCCTATAAACCTGTCAAGCGATCTGGCTCGACTTGCTCTTGTCGAGAAAAGAAGTCGGCGCTTCGGGAAAAAATGACGAGCAAGCGGATGGTGTCGATGAATCAGATTAGCCTGTCACATATTGGTCACACGGCGTTACAAGCGATTCATCTCCCAGCTTTGCTCAACGGAATGACGCAGCACTGAAAACATATATGGTCCACAAAATCTAGTATTACGGTGAGTCATGCTGGTAGGTGGTACAATGAATGCGAAAGGAGGATCTGTGTAATGATAAATACGTAGCCGTGCAAGTGGCAAGGCTTTTTGAGTCTACTGTGAAACATCACGATCTATGCGGCACAGCGTCCGTAAAAATAATCGAAATATGATAAAAACCTCTACGGATGCACCCCCTGTAGTTGCATCTGCCGCTCCTCCCATAGTTTTCGCAGAACGTCGGTGAAAGCCGATTTGCCGAGCTGCGCGTTCTGCTCAAACCGTTGTACCAGCCAGCGTTCGAGACCATCTGCAGCTGCTCTCCACACCGCCATTCGAGCCTGAATTTCCGCTGTTTGAGAAAAACTAGTCCGTGTTTGCGACATTGGTGAATACTGTATCCGCTCGAAGCATGTGGCGAATTGTGACAGTGAAAGGTTGACGGAAGTGATGGTGGCATTTTGCGTTGAAGGGTCGACGAATGATATCTCCCGCACAAAAGCATCTTCAGAACCACCGAACAACTAAAGAGCATCAATCAATGATTTGAGGAAAGAATGTACGACAATCATTATCTCCGCACCTTCACAATCCATGCTGGTGTCTTTTGTTTACAACCAAGGACACGCTCTGTCCGAATGATTCCGGTTTTTGGATCTACTGAGCGGTCGATGACGTCTATGCTAATAACATGCGAGCATTTGGGGTTTGGGTATTTGTGCCACATTCCAATAACTACATGGGACCACGGATGCCTGAACGAAACAACTCAGTCACTTTAACATATTCATGAAATCTTTCGCACTCACTCATAAGTGAAGGCCTGCGAAAAGAAATGCATTAGGAGGGAATATGGGTATCGATGTCCTGGGGTGGTGGTACAGGTGGAAGACGGAGACAACGACACTTGAGTCGTGTGAGGTCCGAGATTGGGATGAAGAGGAGGTGCGGCTGTGTCTTTTTTCTTGGGATCCTATGGCTTGGCGGCAACTCGGCCGGAGTAAACCGGATCTACGTAGGGTTCCGCTTGCAATCTTTTAACTTTTTGTCCAACTTGAATGTCCGGTCCTTCACAGTACTATGAGGAGCTCCAAGCCCTCGAAGTGTCCCCAAAAAAACTAATTTTGCGCTCCCTAATTTTTCACATAGGATTATGACTGAAGGGCATGTCACAACATTCGCATCTACATGTGATTTTATCACTTAATAGCCATCTGAAAAGCCAGAGTAAGCCCTTTTATCACCTTGGGGAGGTACTCAGAAGGCTCATGAGACAATAATGGCATTTCTCCTCAGAAATAAGACTGCTTGCTTGTTCTGACTCATACATGACAACCTGTAACATAGAAAAATCATTTACATTTCAAAGGCGCTCCAAACCTCCACCAAACCATCCTGGAGCTTGGTGAGAGCCGCCCACCGCGGAAAGAAACGCAACGCCTCCTCGTATGCTGGGATAGTGCTCCCAACTGCATTGATGTCGTTAAGCCCAACACGTCCACTTTCATACTCAGCCCACTCGCACGCAACGCGACCTTTGACCTTGTGTGGCGTCCCGAGAAAGGCAATGTCCAACACGAACTCTCTATCCCAGGTACGGCTCCAGAACCTTAACTCAGTCAGCCCTTTGCCCTTTACCGTCTCAAAATTCTCATATCCTTTCTGCACACCGGGGGTCCCGCCAATGACGCTCCAACGAGCTACCTTGGCATTGTCAAAATAGACCCTGCACGCCCGAGTATTCGTTCCATGTAGCCAGATGCGAGTTGTGTTTTCCGAGGATCTGTGTATGCTGCTTTTCAGCCACGGGTTCGCCGATAGTACCTGCGCGCTGGGGTCCCTCTCGATTCTTTTTTCACTGGATGTATGTGCACTTCTGCCAGGGAATGGTAGCATATCTTCCCCAGATGGCCAGCCACACCTAATCAGTCCTAGACGATCATCGTCCTTAACGCACTCCGTACGACTGTTGTAGGCTGACGGTAGACTGGGAACAACCATCTGCTCGAGATAGTGTGGTACACCAGTCAAGTATGTCCTTGGTCGCGTCTTAACGTCATCCGGAGATCCAGAGTCTCCTGTTACCCATGGCGTGATGAGTTCCACCTGTTGTTGGAAGAATACTTTCATCGGCGCGTCGATGGAGAAAGGGAATCCCAGTCTTGTGATAGGCAATGAGGTTGGTGAGAGCAGGAAACCTAAAACCCCAGATGTGTAAGCCACGGCGGTGGCAAACGTGATCAGGAGAACGTGGAAAAGAGTTTTTGGGCTGTTTGTATATTGCAGGGGGGCTGTAAGGGAAAGGGGCGGCGCTTGTGGATAGGATGAGATGAAGGGAGCTACAGGTATGACCAGGAAAGTTGCAATCAGGGATAAAGCGGCATAGACTACAAAGCAATGGTTGGTGCTTGACGCTGGCATGAGAAGATAGGTCTTACCAAACCAAACAGGGCCACCATCTACGATCCCCTGGGGCATTGCTCCAACCAAAAGAACACCAATGTGCGAAAATAAAATTACCGGGACCGGGACAACAACGAAGAGTTGAATGAACCAAACTGTTGTGCGCCGCTTAACACCATACGTATCCATCGAATGACGATTGATAAGGGGTGTTGACTCTGTAGGTTCTGCATCTTCTTGGTGCCCTTGTCCCACAGATATCTCGCTATGACTTCTAATCTTCTGCTGATTCCCCACGTTAGTCACAGCACCCACGAACCATCCAAGGAACGCAGAGGTCGCGAGAGCAGTGAAAAGATAGGTGCCGCCGATAGGGAGGAATATTGTGGTTGCCAAAAGTATCAGATAGCTGAACACAACCAGCTGGAGGAGTAAACTATCCAGACTAGATGGTAGTACATGGAGTCCCGGTGGGGAAATGAATATGGAGAAAACCACATATGCTAGAGATATGGCGGAGCCTATAATTACATAGGGCGACGAGTAAACGACCTTTGGCGTCGCTTAACCGAGTTTTCAAGTGTATCACCTTTGAGAATATGGACTCACAAAATTATTTGTTGACATATGACCCAAAACAAGTACGACTTGTGATGCGATGACTGCGGCGAGACTGGCCCAAAACCTGATCCAAGTAGAAGTTAGATTGCCGTTCCTATGCAATGTGCGGGAAAAAATATTGGCAGGACGCATTCCAGGCCTTCTGAGGCGCTTCCAAACGACAATGCTGAATACAACAATAGGCACGGTCACAAGGAATACGAGGTTGAAGGTCTGCATAGCCGCCAGAGAGAATATTACCATAGCACTTCCAAACACTTTGCAACAAATAAGTGCAATAACATCGTAAATTACGCACCGACTTACAGTCAAAGTAAACGACAGCTCCCGAAGTCTCGCTGTGATCCTGGTCTAATAAAGCCCGTCCAGCACTGTCGATGGTTTCCATCATACTCCATAGAGAACGGGTGCTGCCTCGGACGAAAGGAATAGCATCGAATTTAGTATGGTAGTAGCTCCGTCCTCGGTAATACGCAAGGTCCGAGCCTTCCATACCTCCACCTTCTGCATAGACAGGATAATCGGTCCCTGACCGTATGATACGTGCCGCAAAGGCATCCGCAGCAAGGATGGTTCCATGTGGATGGGGTACATGTTTATGATGGAAGGCGCTCAATGGTTTGGTGGATGTGCTCCGAAACAGAATTGGACGGCTTGGATATTTGAGTATCTCTGTAAAGGTCGTGAATATGGGCGGGGCTAGCGTACCTTCCAGCGGCTGCCCCTTCGAGATTGAGAAATGTTTCCGTCAGATTAGACCAGGGATGTTGCAGGAACCTAGCGGTGCGACCCATGCTCCGAGTTCTTGAAAACCGTATATATCTCAGCTACTCACATATGTGCCCCATTTAAACCGTCCTCTTCACCGTTATTAAAGTTAAAGATCGCAGTCCGCTTGCTCCTCGTCTTTGCTAGTTTTGTCACCAGCTGCATCATAGAAACTACCGCCATGCCATTGTCTGTAGCCCCGTTTGAAGTGGATACAGAATCATAGTGTGCTGAGATCAGGACTGCACCGTGGAGATCCTCATTTGTCCCGTCCACTTTGACCAAGATGTTGGTACCTTCAAAATATTTTTGCTCGTATGATGCGTTCGACACACGATCGTCGACTACATGCACGTGCGGGTACGTTGCAGCCAAAGGTTTCAGACGAGCTAGTAGGTATGCATGTACGAGGTCGTTTGCATGTGAACAATAGGGATGTGGGCGCGCTGCAATTACATGAAGGTCTTGCCACGCTTCCGAGACATTGAGGCCCAGTTGGCGTTGATGATTGAATCCCGGGACACTAGAAAGTTCATTGGTCTTGATGACGGCAACAAAAGTGAATAAGTAGATGGCGACAATGGCGGTTGTAACAAGCATTGAGGGCCACAGCTCCATGATAAGCTTGCTCTCAGATGTCGAGAGAGTGAGTAATGAAAGATGTGTTCTGAGTCTGCCGCTCAAGCGCTCAAGAATGATTCGTTTGTAGCAGTTTGATGTATTTTTAAACTTGTCGTGTTCTACCAATTCTCGGTGGGTAGTAGTGCACGAACAACTGCGTGTGATCACATCCATTTCATAGGTATGGGGGCTACTTATAAAATAAGAGTCACATATGATTGTCCAGGATCCTTCAAAATTTCTATACACTCGTGAGGCGAGGAGGCATGTCATGAACATATCTTAGGTCAGGTTAGGTAGTAAGATGCGGTTTCGAATATCGATGAATAATTCTGAGGGAGCGCTATAACTTGAGTTGACTGCGGAGTTGAAAGTAACAACCAAGGAGTCGGTATAACTCGCTGAGGGACCCTACACAGAAATTCTTTATTGTC
Organism: Tephrocybe sp. NHM501043; assembly: GCA_018855915.1. Taxonomy (NCBI): domain Eukaryota; kingdom Fungi; phylum Basidiomycota; class Agaricomycetes; order Agaricales; family Lyophyllaceae; genus Tephrocybe; species Tephrocybe sp. NHM501043. The sequence continues at coordinate 17,102 of JABCKO010008019.1, forward strand.
GACCAAAATAAATCCATAAGGGTTAGCCAGCAAGTGCCTTTAGCTCTGTCAACCGTGCGGTCATCTTTGGACTATGCCAGCCAATTCAGCTGTGAACTATGCCAGTAATAAGCAAAATACAGGTACTTACACTTCGAGTAATTTATTTTCCAGACATTGTTTCTCTTCTTGAAGGGCGAGTCGTTTCTCTGCATCCAATTTTGTGCTGTATGGTAAACGAGGTTAGGGGCAAAATTTGCATACGGTCTGATTCACATACAAAACATAACCTCCTTGCCCGTCGTAGTGTAGAATCAGTGCGTGGTATTTCCAAAGAGATGGCCGATGTGATACGGTGAGGAGCGTGATTCCCAAATGCGTTGCATGTTCCATCATCAAACCTTCCATGTCCGTTGGAACCAACGAGGTGGCCTCGTCTAAAATAGCATACTGTGGAAAATCTGAGGGTCATGCTTCTATATATATTTGAAGAGAATATGAACGCACGCGTGGGTTGTGATAAAATAACCTTGCCCAGGCGATCTTCTGCTTGTCCCCACCGCTCAAGGCATCTCTCCATTCCCGTGTGATATCCCACCCACCTTCTCGCGAAACAACACTCTCCATCCCCACAACAGCCAGGATATTGAGTAAGTCCTTGTCTGTTACTCCACCTTGACAAAGAAGTTCACATTTGAATGTAAAAAATAAAGATAAACACGCACGAGCTTCCATTTGTGCTTTCGAATGTGGATATATCACTTGATCACGAAGGTTTCCCAGAGAAAGGTATGGCCGCTGTGGAATCAAAATAAATTCGGACGCTGGGGGCTTTCGGACAACCCCGCCATAAACTGGCCATAGGCCGCCAAGTATGCGAAAGAGTGATGACTTCCCGCAGCCTGAAAATAAATTGAGCTTTGTGGATTGCTGGGACGGCATGCGAACGTACCGTTTGGGCCAACGATAAGAAGATGTTGCTGTGTAATGATGTTAGCACGATGGTCGAGAAGATAAGCGAACACTGACTCCCGGCTTTACTTGGAAGCTTAAGTTCTTTACAAGCACGTCGCCATTCGGAGTGACTATAGGGACATCCTCAAATTGAATGTCGTCCGACTGAATAACTTGGCCGCGACCACGTAGAACTTCAAGCAGAGCTCGGTTAGTGAGCCTCAGGAGATAGAAACAAGCGCACTATTTGCGTTTTCTCCGATGGTGGCACTAGTGACCAAAGCCTTATCAAACTTGCCTTTCCGGACGTCCTTCATAGTATCAAGAAGGAGAAACACTCGAGCGGTGTAGCCAGCCAGCTCAGATAGATCCTTGTAGGAATACATCACACGCCCGAAAGCGTCTTTAAAAATCGTCAGCCTTGATGTAAGCGCACCGAGGAGCGCAACGTGCCTGATGAGGAGAGGAGCAGGCGGCGATTGGTAACAAATCCTAAATGAAGCGCGGTGGTCAGTCCTTCAGCCTTGACATTTCCCGAGAAAGGAGTACCTTCCGTTCGGCCTCCAAGGTCAAGGCGCGCTCCAGGTATTTTGAAGAAGACGGGGATCGAGCAAAGGACAAGCTGCAAAGGAAATAAATAAGATAGGGCGAATAGGACGATGACAGAAGTCTGCATCTACCCCATAAGCTCCCCACAACCATTTGATCACTCCTTCTTCGACACACCCAAACCACCACCGGCGGCTCAAAACGTGGTTCTCGTGTCGAAGGACACTCGCATATTCTCTTTCAAGCAGGGTCTTCTCGGTCTGTTCACCATTTAAGAACGCTATCTCCTCTGCGAACTCGGCGATGCGAGAATGGGTGTGGCGAAGTGACCCGGAGAGTTGTGCCGAGAGTACTGTGTACATCCCGAAAGGTGGTGTCAGACGCCGCACTTTGGGATGTGTTAACATTCAAGACACGAGTAAGGTACAGACCCACTGACACATAATCGCAGACGATTGGACTAGTATTGCGAGAATCAACAGCCCTTCGGCGCCAACATTTTGTGAAAGCTGGTAGTTATACAATATAACATCGAGCACTGGCTTTGCCATGTTGGAATAGATCGCTGCCAAATGCGTGGAGAATCGTTGTATGTCATGCGTAATCATCCTAGAGCAAGTGAAAATCATTGATATGCTGAACACAAAATTATTAGGTCACTAACTGATCAGGATTTTTTATCCGGTCGTCCAAATTCGCTATCAAGCGATTAGCACATGGGGCCCAAAGGTGGTAAATCACCAACAAATCTTGTAATACACCTTTCCGCCGTGGCCTTCCGATTCCTCACCCAAATACTGCTTCATAACTTCCTTGGTCAACCGGGTTCGGTACGCAATGGCCAATTTGTTTTGAACGTAACTTAACCAACTGTTGGTCCACGTCGCTGGAACGGCAACGAGTAGCCATCGTAATATGTTCCAAAAGAATTCCTTTGGTCGGGCACGTACTAAACTGGCAACAATCCTGTATACAGTCGATTAGAATGGATCGTTGGCACAGTATAAGAGACGCCACTAGTGAAGGGGCAGGCAAGCCACCAGCGGATCCTAGGCGCTCACTGAATTAGAAAGTAGGAGAAACATACTCACTTGCCGTCAAGTGCGGCTACGTATAGCGATATCCCAGTCCTGAATATCAGTAGACTAGAATGCATGACTAGTAACAAGGCTTCCTTGGATCGCATGCTGGGGATGACAATACGAAGTATTGAAGAGAGTCGTTGGTAGAAGAGAGCGTCAACCTTCCAATGAATGTCAGAATATCGACAAAAAGGATCTATTAGGCATACCGCAACTCGAGGGGGCTTTCCAGTTTCGCCTTGATCAGTCTTCGTCTTCCCTCTGCCCTTCGGGCTAGAGGAAGACGGCCGAGAAGCGAGCCCGCGATAAGTTGTTGTGAGCGCATAGATGACGAATGAGATGTTGAGAAATCTCTGGACTAGAGGGCGATGTACTGAATAAGATTTCGCGACCTGGGCGAGGCGCTCATTGAATGGTTTGGCTCGTAGATTTGGGAACGCTGACATGAATAGATGGACAGTAGAAGAGTGAGTGAGTGCAGGCCGTTCCTTTTGACAATTCAGGTTCTGGAGGGTTGCACGAAGAGGCGTTCTCAGGTGGTCGTGTGTTGACTATTCAGGGTCATGCTAACATGTGAAAACCGAACAGATGGTCTTGACTCTTGATGGGGGTCTGAGTATTGAATAAGTCATCTTATCTGATCATCTAAGATTTCGAACAGTATCTGTATCTTGTAAGTTGTAGTACCATCAGCCAGCGAATCTATGCTTTTTTCAAGTTGGCTGCCTTTATCCAACGCACAACCTCAGCCCACTCTCCCACCCGTGTCACAGGCGCTCCTTCGGGTATTGGAACATTTTCTTCCTTCCAGAATTCCTTTCCCTTCTCTGCCTTCAGGCGTTGATCAAACGCCATTTCGTCCCTGGCGTCTTGGGGACCTGATAACCTCTTGTTCCACTCGTAGTCTCCAAACAAGAGTACCCGTGTTGGCTCCTTATACGTGGCACATTGCAGGGCATTCTCTGCAGAGTCATCGATCAAAAGCACCGCTCCTAGATCTGCACAGACCTACATGTGATGTGCCGTGTTAGCCTTCACCGCACCAATATTAAAAGTGCAACCTGACCTGCGCCTTGCTAAGCTTCGTGACCACCTCATGCCCGGTTTTGTGCGCGTCCTTAAACTGCCCTGTACAAATTATACTGTCGAAAAGACCTAGAGACCGGGGCATTTGTCTTTCAAATGAAGGGTTCATTGAAATGCCACACACCTGGAAAATGTTTATTAACCCACTCCCAACTCTCATCTGCGTTATCCTCGGTTCTTGCTGTAACAATGACCAGTCTGAATCCCATGATCTTCAAGGCCTGCACACCCTCTCGCGACCCCGTAACAATATTGGTATTAAAGATCCTATCCGTCGCATAAAATTCCTTGACCTTGATGAATGTTTCCTGTGGCGTTCCCCAGAATGGATTCTTAAAGAGACGACTCAGATACGAGCGGCACGCGTGGGATGCCTTGGAATTTCTTTTCTACCTTCCAATAGTAATAGTCTGTTAATGATTTAGGAGGGTAAACAACAAAAAAATAAACTGCTCACAGTAAAATAGGGAGACATCCATATTAGTCCCGTACGTTGCATTGTGCCCTATAAATCAAGCTTGTTAGACCATGATATACTTAGTCAATATGGTTCGCACATTCAGCAACCATTTGGTTTGTCTGGCTTAGAACATCGTCTAGATCAATAGCGATCACAGGCCCAGTGCTTGAAGGTATCGATGTGAGCTTCGTGAGCGCCGCCTTTTCAGCCTCTTCTTGCTCTTCAGGCAACTCGCGGAATGGGTCCGCCTTCTCAGCGGACGGAGATTCAAGCTGGAGTCGGGAACCAGCAGCAGACATGTTTTTCAAAGGGGATGAAATGAGCTCTTGATTTGGAATAATTTTAAGCTGCCTACATTACGTAAGTATTTCAGGACGTAGAAAGACTAGCGGCCTCGACAGCTCATGATATATAAGTAGCTAAGTATATGGAGAGAATAGATGAACTCATTCAATGGATACAGATACACGAGAGGGCTTTGATAGGTTTTCGACAAGTGAGGACATAAACGATGGAAGATGGAGGTGGGTCCCCTGCTTTCTCGTTGGATGATCAAGCAGTCGCCAGCATTCGCGATTGACATCTGCCCATATTCGTCCAGCCAGGTAAAGACACGCCACGTGGCAGGTGTCTGCGATTCGTTTGTGTGATTTGATGAGGAGAGTGGGTGTGAGACGTTGAAAGTTTGACGCTGGCAGGGACGAGTGCGTATCCGGAACGATGCCCTAGTAGTATCGTGTAAAGCTTCCTGGCTCAAATGTCCACCTGGTTGCAGTTGATAGAAGGGGGTGGTCTGTCAGGCCCAGTGAAAACCCGGTCGAGCAGGAATAAGGGAGAGTGAGCGAGATTGGTACAGAACTTTTCGGAAAACCTTGTCCACGTGTATTTTTGTGATGAAACAAATTCAAAAATAGAAAAAAATAAGAATTAATTCAAAAAATCATTGAACGTCACTTTCCGTCATTTTAACACTCTTCAGACTGCAAAGGGTATGGTGTATCGAAAGATCAGTGCTGATATAAAGCAACGGGCGCTTCAACTTATGGATTTGGGATGGGAACATGACCGTATCACTGATGCTCTCGGCGTTTCATCAAAAAGCATAGAGCGATGGTCAAATAACTACGACACTCATGGCCACGTCGACCCACGGTCAGTTCTTCAAGGCCGTCCATGACTCCTATCACCAGATGTGATAGAAGACCTCGAGGAGCTGATCCTTGAGTCCCCAACCCTCTTCCTCGATGAGATCAAAGACTGGCTGGCCCTCTTCCATGATCTTCGTATCTCTACCACAACACTTCACGACAACCTTCATGACCTTGGTTTAACTTGGAACCTTGTGCGGAAGGCTGCTGCAGAACGTGACGACACTCTCTGTTCAAACTGGATGTACGATGCAAGCATCAATTTCACAGCAGATCAACTCGTCGTTCTCGATGAGTCCAGCAAAGATGGTCGAACCCTTATATGCCACTATGGACGTGCACCAAGTGGTCATGACCCTGTTTTGTGCACATCACTTGATCAGGGCATTTGATTACAGCATCCTCCCAGCTCTCACCATTGATGGATACATCACTGTTTGGGTTATTGAAGGGTCTATTGATGCAGCTGAGTTCTACAATTTTGTGGTAGATGATGTGGTATGTGGCCTTCCTTTTTATGCTGCCATATCTACTGACATCCACATGTAGCTTCCCTGTATGTCACCATTCCCAGGTCCACGAAGTGTCCTGTTACTTGACAATTGTCGGACACACAAGAGTATTGCTCTCCATCAAGCTGTTGAAGCCTCAGGTAGTGCTGAGACAGTTCTATGATATACATTGTTCTGATCCATTCCTACAGGCTGTATCCTTCATTTCCTACCCCCCTACTCACCTGATTACAGCCCAATTGAAGAGAGTTTCAGTTGTTGTGCGTGGTTACTTCACTACAAACTTTTCATACCAATGTCCTGACCATCTATTAGTGAAGAAACACCTGCGCCGTCATTATATAAAATTCCAGAACAGCCGGTTTCCAGAACATGATCTTGTCGAAGCCTGCTTCACTGAAATCACAGCTGAGAAGGCTCAAGGTTGGTTTCAGGACTGTGGGTACTTGTAGTCTATAGTTCAATAAGATATATGATTGTTTAGACTCTAAAAAGGACTACATGCTGTGAGAATCCTTTGTCTATGAAGTGGCCCAAGACCTGCCCATTGCCACATGTCCATTTCTAATGTATCAAGACTCTCAGGTTTGTTGATAAGAAACCCTAACTTTATTAAGCCACAGCACTCCACTTCACCAAGATTGTGTCGAGCACACCATTCCTTCACCTCTGCCTCAGCTCCCGACAAGGATGATTCATGATGCATGGGTGGCACATGAGTGGCTGGTCTATCAATATGCAGTGCAGGTGTCGGAGACCCATGGAAGTAGGCTGGAGCAGCAGGTGAGGTAAATGGTGGAGGATATCCCATGCCTGGTGATTGTGGATAACTCCAATGCAATGGCATTGGCAGAGCAAACCCCATCATTCCTGGGCTGCCAAATGGGTAGAATCCTGGTCCAGCTGCATTCCATAGACTAGGGCTAGGGGTTGTAGGTACATTTGAAGCTTGCAGGCCAAGTGCATCCTTTGGAAGGAAAAAATTACTTCCAAGTGGAGGCTTGTCATAGTTGGTGATTCTTTGTATCTGGGAAATAAATGTATACATTATCCTCTTCAATATACAAGAAAGTTGGTAGGAGACATACAATTTTGTTGGCCCAGACTTTCATCCAATTCTCATCAAGATGGAAATGCCAGCCTTTGGGAACCCAGTGAAAACAAGAAATATCTGGGTGTGCTTGACATTTTCCTGGTGGATAGATCTTCTCTAGTGTAGCAACAACAGGTGCAAGTTGATCATCAAGGGCCACCTGTCACCAGTCAGTTACTTGCATGAGTTCAACATCATATGCTTCTATTTGCCACACACCTTTTTTCCCCACTTCATACTATCAGCTTCAGCTTTTTCATCACTCCATCAATCATCATGCTCTCTATCATTATGAGGGTGCTTTGGAGGCAGAAGAGTGACAAAGATGACAGCTGATGAAGGATCTTTGAGTGCATGAACCTGCTGAATCATCACCTTGTAACCACTCGTGCTGTTGGGGTTCAGTACTACCTTCCTTTGAAAGTTCCATGTCATATTGCTGATATCCAGATTCTCTATATCCACCTCTGCAATGCTTGCAACTTCAGCTAGAAACCTCTCCCATGTCATATTCAATGTGAGGGTGAAAGGCCCATACTGCTTTGGTTT
>JABCKO010008020.1:6804-24473 GCA_018855915.1 Tephrocybe sp. NHM501043
TATCAATTGTAATTACAATTAGATGTGCTACTACTACCGTAAGGAAAGTATACTATACTTGTATATCGTGCTCTAACGATCCATACACCCATCAGGCGCATGCATACCACGTAACCCCCTCCTCGGTGGTGGCACCCTGGTCATCACCTATCTATCAACTAAACAACTGTCTAGTTAACTAGGTATCACACACACGCGCGCGCACGCGGAAGGAGAACACAAGTTTCTATCAATTATAATTACAATTAAGTGTGCTACTACTACCATAAGGAAAGTATACTATACTTTGTATATCGTAGTCTAACGATCATACACGTCATGGCATATAAGTATGCATGACAAGAATACATGTGTAGTCCGAGGGAGGGGAAGATGCTGATGTGTATGTTGTGTGTGGATGTATAATAGAGAGAAGAAGCACGGAGACAAAGAGATAGAGGGTCCGAGGGATGTATGGTGTGTTATGTAGGTTCGTCAAGTGTACAGTCGTCGTAGTAATGCATCATAAAACAAGAACGGAGAATTTCATAAAATAAAATCAAACGAATGAAAGTAAAAAAAAGATATCACAGGACGGTATATCCATATCCCTCCTCGGTGAGGAGGGAGATACATGGCGAGATGGGCACTCAGGCGCATCTAAGCACGGCCCTTCCTCGCGCCAGGCCTCTTGGCGGGGGGACCCATCCACGCGGGGTTGACGGGCCCACCGCCGACAGAGACGGCGCTCCTGCTCCCTGGGGTGGATGCACCCGGGCTCCGGCACCGATAGCTGCCCAGAGTAGTAGGCGTCGGAGTCCCAGACGCGATGACCGCAGTAGACGTGTCGATCCGCAGCCCGAGGCCGACGGTCTCTCTCTTCGTCACATTTGCGCTCTGGGAGGGCAAAGAGGAGGAGGAGGAAGAGGAGGCAGATGACGTTGATGTTGGTGTTGGTGGAGAGCGCTGGGTACCCAGAGTCTGCGCCCTACTCCGGATGATGGGTGTGCCAGCCCCAATCAGCTCCGCCAGACGCGGGTGGCGGCGGGCCTCCATGAGGAAGAGGCCTGTTCCCGATATCGCCGGTGTGGCGTGGACGTCAGAGGGGCTGGAGGGGTGGTAGTTGTGGAAGGGGGGAGAGGAGGTCGCGTGATTGGGAGGGGAGAGGATGATGCGCTCGAGGCGGCGGTTTGTGGCGATGGTGGCGATGGCGGTGTTCCATACGGAGGGGAGCTGGGTGGAGAAGGTGTGGAGAGAGGTGGAGTTGGCGAGGGCGGTGGCGAGAGCAGTCACGGGGCCGGCGGAGGAAGGGGTGGAGGGGGTGGAGGACAAGGTGGGGAGAGCGAAGGGCACAAAGGCCGGCCCGGAGACAGGAGAGGTGGGGGTGTCGTCAGAAAGCTTGAACGCAATATCCGCGGTGCGCTGCGGCAAGTCAATACATGAATTAGAAGCTGAGAATCAGAAACGAACGCACGAGGTCACTCCAGGAGCCAATGGCGTTGGCGAGACTGTTGATGAGCGCTCTGGGGCGAGCGAGGCTGAGGTAGACGTTGGCAGGTTTGCGAATCGTCAGGTGCTGGACGGCTTTCAGATTCCCAAACGGGCTTGCTTCCGCGAGGGCGTCTTCATCCGCATCGCCTTCGAAGCAGATGCACAGATCGAGCATCCGCAGGCCATGGCACATCCTCAGGATGTCTCTCGCAGGCCTCCATGTGCCTCCAACGGCGAGCGCCCTGACATGACCTGAGAGCTCAGGGCGGCATTGCAGGGTCCTGAGGAAGAGCGACGCCGCGGCGGGAGAAGGCAATGACACGGATTGGTAGAGGAGCGGCGTGGCTATTCGGTTGAGTGTACGGCATGCAAGGAGAGGTGCAAGACGAGTGTCGGTGTTGTGCGGAGAGCGGAGCCAGTGTGGACGAGGCTGGGCGGGAACTGGGAGGGCAGAGAGAAGGATGCGCTCGATGAGCTCTTCAGGGAGTATGGCAATCATGGGAGGGGATGTGAGGGCAAGCGACTAGACAGGCAGAGTTTTATGAGCCTTCAAGGGAGTACAGGGAAGCAGGGCGAGACGCCCCTTTCATAAATCGACTCCGCTTCCGAAATTGGTGATCGAGGCCCAACAAAACGGGTCGATCATAATCATTCCACTCACACCGGCTAAGCTCTCCGCGCCAGCCGCTGCACTTCCTCGCAGCACACCCAAGGCTAATCCACAGAGCCAATTGTCTATCGCTCAGACCTTTCCTTATCACAAACTCTCCCTTAACCAGTCAACAAAAATAAGCTTCTATATTGTTTCCAAGACAAGGACAACTTGCACTTTGTTACAGTAAGATGAAAGCATCCGTCGCCATCACTACCTGCGCTTCTTCCGTACCGTCGTCGCAGAGCGATGTTCTTGTTGCCAGGCATCGATGTGCTTCTGCCTCGGACCTCCTAGAACACACGTCGGGACCTCCTCGAGCCCTCAGTCCGTCAATCATGATCCCGCATTGGTATGGTTGCCATCACCCCGCCGTCGCTGTCGAGCTACGACATACATATGTGACGCATACCAAAACGCCGACTCACCTGGGCTATTCGTCGTATGATGACGTACTGAATATCGAATGTATGCAAGTCCGTCCCCGAGCATGGCCGCGGACAACTAGGCAGAGGAATCACCCAGGCTGCGCTGCCTCAGCACATCTTACAACATCCTTTTCCATCAGTGCGCCGGCTGTCTATGGCCGTACATATGTGTACATCCCCTATATCGTACATACATATCACCATATGTATTAATCACGAACATTCGAAGCACCATCGCCAAAAAAATAAAACCGACTTCTCGACTTTCTGCTCCTTCTGTTCCTTGTCTGTCACCCGCCCTCAGGTTCGCGTCCAGGGTCTACTTAGTCTAGGGTCAAGTAAGTGTGATTACAAATGGCCAGGGTCGGCCCTTCCCCCACTAACATGTACATATGTACCCTGGATGTTGTTTGACACAAAGGATGTGGGATGTGGGAGTTCGTATCAGATTGGCTACATATCCCATCCCTTCCATCCTCTCCCATCTCGGGCTGTGCGGCAGACGAGACAGAGAGTGTCTGGGCTTGATCACGGGTTGTAAATCATCATCATAAATATGTAAACCAGATCAGTCACCATTGCTTATGTCGGCATATCTAGCGAGGGATCAGTGGCATATCCTTACGCATTGCATGTTGCTGGTTTACTTACTGCCAATGAGGGGCCGAGGAGCTGGAGGCGAACATGCTCTGACGTTTGGCACACCATTCCAATTCTGCCAGCCACCCATGACCAGCATATGTAGACCCAACCCAAGGTAATGCGAAAAAAAAAAAAAAAAAAAAAAGACACGACCTAGTGGTCATCCAGTCAGATCGGCGTAGTGTTATCCATCCTTGGAAGTTACAGCACGACATGCACAGCCCAGCCCAGCCTGTGACGTTAACAAGGTATGTAAGCACCTACCACGGGTTCTATAACTCCAATCTTCCTCAAACCTCCTTGATACAACTGATACACTGATACACAAAAGTCTATTCATAGTGCCAGTGCGCTCAGCCCGGACAGAACTGCCTGCGACGTTTTTTTCTTTTTCGTCCAGGTACATTCATATGCTGCATATACATCCACCCCCTCGTCCCCTGCCTGGCTCCTGCTCGTTCATGGAAGGGAGGAAGGGAAGGATGAGCAAGTGGTGTAGCCGTCCCGTGCTCGTGGTGGACGTCAGGCAGAAGTCGACTGCGATGATGTGCGCGTGATGTTACGGGCGCTTGGCTAGGTGTATGTATGCGCTGCGCAAAAGAAGAAACCTTCATGCGTGCGTGGAAGGAAATCCATGGTCGCGAAAAGTCCGGGAAAGTACGTACGACTTCCGCGCACGCGCCCTTTCGAACCCTTGTGGACTCGCCTGGATGAACGAAGACGGCGGTTTGGAACGAAGAAGCGGGTAATTTTTTTTTTCAAGAGGGAACGTAAGAACTTCGACTACGGAGGTACCCATCATGTGTGTGTGTGCGCGCGCGCGTGCCATTCCCCCCTCTTTGGGTGCGCTAGAATAATGGGTTGCTATTTCGCTTATGTTCAAAAACTCAACTTCAGATAGGAAATGCCCTCATCCAGAAATCAGTTGTCCCAATCCCGCAAGGGTTCAACAAACTCTTGCGTCCCTCGGTTATGTACAACGTCAAGAACCGGTACCATACTTACAGACGTGACGGTCGGGGTACCACCAGGCTGAAGAAGCCCTTTAACGAAGAAGCTCAAAGTTTAACCCTCTCCGTCGCACCCGGATTTCCCGCTTTTGTCTATGGACATTCATCCGCCTCTGGCGCGTTGTCAGGTCGGGTTTCCAACGACCCCTACCTAGTCCGTTCTTCTTCTCGAATTGAATTGCCTGGGAATGACTGGTCCAATGAAAGTGCAACGTGAAGCGGGGCTTCTTGGGCGCGTGCAACCATCTCTTCGATCCGCCTGAGGTGATATTTATCAAAGATGACTGTCCACAAAGCTGGATAATCTAGTGCGATTCTTCTCCATGCTGAGCATACTTGAGAGATCGCGACGCATGCTTTGAACACGCTGAAGTTTTCATATTTGACATCGAGGACGTGTTCATCATGAATAGCTTTGAAAATCAATCGAAAGATATCCTCTGGAAGGCGGAATACAGGGGCCATCATGTTCTGTTGTTGTGGTGGCGAGATTGAAATGGGTTTCTGCGCATCCTCGCTCAGAAGAGAGTTCTGGACACCTGTCAGCGCTATCTGTTCTAGGTCGATTTCGGATCGAGCGATAGTGACATTAAGCTGAGGCGCGGACGATCGTGATCCATCTGGACAGATATATACAAGTACTTGAATTTTATGACTTTAGAAAAAGATCGCCCATGCTTACTTTGAACTGTCATTTCAAAAGACGGGCTCACGATGATGCCTTCTGAGGCTTGAAGGAGGCAGACAACCCTGGAAATATTTGCACCAACGTAAATGAGTCAGTACTTCATTCGGAGGTTAAATAACCGGCACTGGCTGTAACAGATCAAGGCACCTCCTGCAAACCTTCTGCGTTGACGTCCAGAGTGCACAGTGCTGAAAGAATGATCGATGGCTCTGGGATTCCCAAAGTATTGCGTACTATAAACTATACAGGCTCTATATTAACGTCAATTCCATCATTTTTTGAAGTTCCCGTCCATCCAAAGCAAAAAAAAAGGGTTCAATCATGCATTAACCAAGTTCGGTGTCCTCATGTACAACGCATGTAAAGGATAACCAAAACGTCATTCAACCGCGGCGCACGAGCGTTCGATCAAGCTCATGTAAACGATAGCGGTCGTTCTCTAGATGCCAGGTGCTGTTGATCCGACAGTATCGTCAGGTTCGAGCAAGATACTCAGAGGACGGGACGTACACTACACCATGTTCAAACATTCGCCATGCCTCGGCCGCCGTTGGATCACCAGCCAAGATACGTGTTATGTTTCTGCTCGCGGTACAGAGTTCGTCCTTGAGGGACGCAAGTACGGTAAAGGGAGAGCGCCCCTCGGCAGTGGCTCGGGTATGGATGTAGGTCGATGTTTCTCCGGCTAGCTCTTCTTTGAAAAATCTACAACCGATCTATTTAAGCAACCATCAAATAACAATGATTGAACTCCACGTACGAAAGTAAATCATTGACAGCAGCAGTCCAGAACGTCATATCCCCAAGGGCTTTGAACAAATCTACAAAATCTGTTGGTTGGGATGGCGAGAATAGCATAAGAGCTCCAGGAAGGCCCAGTCCAGTCCTCTCCCGCAAGAAAAGTGGGAAACGCGTCGCTGCCATGTCTGATGTTCGTGAAGCTTTCGAGGAGGGTATTCCTCGTGCTAGGGCAAGCTGAGGTTCGATACAGCTCGCGGAAACAAACTCGAACGCAGAGCTAAGAATGAGATTGGCTTGGAGTGGTGGATATGTTTCCGATAGCGTATGAAGAACGTCGGCAAAAGCGTCTAGAACAGGGTCGAGCTGTGGAAGGCCTTGAACGAAGCGAGACTGGAATAAGGTGCAGGGTCGAGCATCCTTGAGGACAGCGTCGTCGATGTAGATGATGTACAGATTGAACAGCGCAATGGTCTTTTTCTCTTCAAGTGTACACCGGTTGAAGGCCAGCTAGCAATCACGTTCAGATAAATGACCATGACGAAGGACAAAAAAACCAACCTCGATTAGGCTAGCAGCCAGATGAATCATGTTCTCAAGCCGGCGTGAACAGATATGACGAGCCTTCAACTCGGCTCTCATGACCGCTTCGAGTTTCTCATTAGTGGGATGAATGTAGTCGTAGTCCGGTGATGAGTATAATTCAAGATAGTCCCTGACGACTTCATACACGTCTGCTTCGCAGATGAGTACTTGTTAAAAGGATGGATTCAAATACACACCATCGACATCGGCATTTTCCACCAGTTTACTGGGCTGCCCGTGGGTCCAGGAGGTAGTGCATAAGAATTCTGCCGTGTTGTAGATCTGAGGCGCCATTTTTCTGTGTGTGGCCTTTCAGGACGCTCTGAGGCTTTTATACGACCTATTCCCCCCTGTCGGATGCATTCGTGCCATGCAAGAAGGCACACGTCGGAAAACATCTCCATGTGTATGCGGATGTCAGCGACACACCTGCAAGATTGGCGAGCAATCAACCAAGGTGAACGTATGTAATACAAAAGATCACTGCTTCTCCGGCTAACACAGATGCCCCACGCTTCGGTCCAGATTATCCTGAATCAGAGTTCGACATTGGAAGGCTGTGCATCTGAGAGATCTCGGGGTCAACGATTTTTCTCTTACAAGCCCTTAATGGTTAGAACGTCATTAAGATCCAACTGCTATTCCGGGTAATACTGAGGGAAGGCATGAAGGACGCGGCGTAACATCATGCCTATTGTTCCCAAGTTGTCCTTATTGCTCCACCGCATAGCATGACTAGATCTCGATGAATCACCCACAGTTCACGTTGCTTTCAGTAGGCGTCATCGTCGCCCTTTGATGGAGGTGAAGAGACGGGATGGGGTATAAGAAGCCAGCAGTATAGGTATAATGACTGAAAGCCAAAGCTAGTCGACAGAAAGAGCATTTTGCATTTGCGGTTTGCATTGCTATTGATATATAAGAGGTTGAGCTATGATCTGAACATGTAGGACGAGAAGAAGGAAAAGATGAGGGGAACCTGGGGACAATCGTTGATGGGCCGTTCAAGATCCGATTGGCTGGCTTTCAATGTACAACATACTTCTCAATTATGCGGACAATCTGCTGGGTGAATAGCATTCATTCAATTATGCGAAGGCGATATCATCGTCATTTATATGGCTTCTCTCAAGCCTGACATTTTTCATTCGTTGAGGTTTCTGGACGCCCTTATCCCTCGTCTATCACAAATCTCACAACAGTTCAAGACGAACAGCACATTTTGCGGTCGGACAACAACGGTAACCTATCACTTTCCTGCTACAGCACTGACTCTGATTATTTTATACCCAAGAATCTCAGAATGTAATGGTTCGTTATCTCCAAATCCACGGTGCTGAAGATGTAGTGGATCACCTTGATCTCCATATTTCAGCGCTGGAGACTGTGACTCGTGCTCTTAAACGACAGCGCAATGTCCAAGTGCCTATATCTATATTACCCTTCAAAATTATTCAAAAAATCTTTGAAATTGTCAGAGACACGTACGGAAAGGACCAAATAGAGTGGATAACCATCGCTCACGTTTGTTTGTCGTGGAGAAACATAGCTCTCGATAGCGCGTTCCTTTGGACAGATATCAGCTGCCGCTATAATCCAAATCTAGTGCAGTAAATGCTGTCCTGGTCCAAGTTGTCGTCAATCAATGCTCAATTGGGCTCAAGCCTGGACTCAAAAACCATGATTTCTATTTTTGCCAACATTCACCGGATTGACAAGCTATCCATTGCCCGCCCCACGCGCCCAGGACTCGGATACTCAAGGCTTCGGGACTTACGTCTTCCTTCTCTTCATATTCTCCTCTCTATTTTCGGTGTCCCCTCCCACAAGCTGCCCATCTAGACTTTGTTTGTGAAAGTGTATATGGCGCGATCTTCCACAAAATTATCCACTCTCCTCCGCAACAAAGAGCACTCCGCTCACTTATGATCTCATTTGAAATTACTCCTTCAACAGCTCCAAGCGTTATGCAAACACTACAGAAGCTTGAGCAGCTCCCTTCACTCGAGGATCTTCTATTGCGAAGTTCAATGCAGCTAGTCAACGACTCCACCATCACTAATTTGAGACCGATTGCGAGATCAGTCAGCCTTCCTCGCCTACGTCACTTATTCATAACATCAACAGCCACTCGCACACGTCTAGAAAGTCTCCTCGAGATGGGACAAAAACTGCCATATCTCCACTTTATTGGCAATATGCCTGTGGTTTCGGAAGCACAGCTTGCTCGGCTGTGCGAATATGTCGGGGAGTTGCTTCAGCGGACATCCTTGACAACGACTTGCGAAGTTGACCAAGATTACATAACTTTGAAGTTGTATTGAAACATTTTGGCAGCAATGCGCCACTGACACAGGCGGTCATTAAAGGGAATCGGTACTGTTTGTGTCCGATGTAAAATTTCAGACCCCCTTCTGGCCGAAAGATGGCTCTGTCATTCTCTGCACCGCAAGGATCTTCTTGTATTTCAGAGGATGACTAGAATCTATGACCAGATCTACACGATTATCTTGACCGATTAAACAGGCGATATGGGATCACCGGTCCCGGTGCCAAGCACTGATTTCACCGGTGATAAGCGCGGTACATACGGCTGTTTCGTGCATAGACCGTGGTCAGTTTATCTATCTATCTATCTATCAATCTATCTACTTGTTGTGCCATTGAGAAACTGACAGCCATTATTTACATGGGTTCTTGCTGGGTCAAAATAATGAGCACTTTTTGTCCAACTCCAACTGGTGGTCGCCGCTTTCCCTTCTCCATGATATATCATCAGCAGAAGTTCTTATCAACGCATTATTTACTTGTTTTTTTAAGGCTTTTAGATACCATCCCTTCGAAGCCTTATCTACCTCTTGGATTCGATCATCTTCCTGTAAGAATGAGTGACACAAATAAGACTCAGAATTGCATAGCGAACTGCTCAGATATTCACCTAACACGAATAAGACTGCAAATCCGTAGGTAAATGAAGAGACGATAAGTAAATCCCATCTCGAATAGTATACGTACAGATGTAACAAATAGTATACGTGACAGGTTCAATGTTCGGCGAGGTATCAAGACAGAAAGGGTAGGATTATACAAGAGTGAAATCATGACCATGCGTGGTCCATGTATCGAAAGGTAAGTAGAAAAGTTCGATTGAAAGTTTGTACGGGAAAGCTCCTGACACGAGACGAACTGTCTATCCCAACATTTCCATCATCAGCCTCCAGCCTGTTTGAAGACATCCTCTTAAAATTCACAAAGTAATCAATATTATACCTGAAGATCTTGCACCTCTCGCCAACTGGGATAAAACGTGGCCACTGTTTACCTGAAAGACGAAATCTTAGCCAAGCTCTGCCAAAAAGGACACAAAAAGCAAACCCAACAAAATTATTGACAGCTGGGTTGGCCACCCTTCGAAGGGCGGTAACTGGCTAACAAGTGTGAACTGAAGGACATGGAACATAACCATCATTGATATCATGCGTAGACAAACGTCAAATCGTCCAAATTGTACTTGACGAAGTGTTACGGTAAGAGTCAGCTAGCAACCTGCAATGTAGAGGTCCCTAGGTGAAAGCCAAAGCCAAGTAGCCAAGTACTAACGGTATGCAGCTTGGGTTTGAAATAATGGCATAGTTGTCGAGATCAATGGTGCCAGAGTTGGCTCGTACGCGGGGGCTGGCGACTCAGAACGTGATACTGTCGGTGGTGCAAACTCAAGGTCGCTTTGTGAGCCAGAAATCGTGCTAGGATTACTATCCTCGACAACTGAAACTCCCTGTTGCGATTGTCTGCTCCTAGTTGAAGAGGTGAAATGGTGAAATTGATGTGACGACGGCTCAGGTTGGCGTATTTCAATAGAATCGCGATGAAAGCGAAAGTCAGCGACAGGCGTATGTTGCCGACCTCTGCTTGACCTTTCGCGTGAACAGCGATGTAAAGTGTTCTTGGGAGATGCCTTGTTGTTACGTTTTGTCTAGTAAAGATGAGCATTTCAATCAGTGTGCGCAACGAATTCAATCGCAGAGTATCAACCTGACGTCGTGGAATTTGAAGATTTGAACCGTCTTCCCCTCCTAATGTAGAGGGTGCAGGTGGTTGAGATGGGCCGATGGGACCAAAGTTTCGGATGGGAGGTTTTCGCGTCTCACTTAAAGGTGTCTCGATGGGAGAGTCAAAGGTAGATCTGCTATGCTGAGACAGGCGGAACGGTGATACCGTCGCGCTTTCCTCAGGACTTGTACCTGGGTATTCATGCAAGGCACGACCTGCCGTTGCTCCTTGCTCACGGAACCATCTTCGCTTCCAAAAAGCTAGACAAAGCTACACAGAGATGTATCAGCAAATAGCCTGAAACATGCGAGGCGACTTACGCAGAAGCTGATCAGAGCAAGAAGAAGAATTGTAACTGCTGCTCCGACAGCAATACCGGCTATTGCACCCACAGAAAGGCTGTGAATCGTGGTCAGAGAAAAACAATGCCAAAAGTAGGGTCCTAAATACCGTGATACGTGCTTTGTATTGGTGGCGCTGGTTTCAAGTGTATTTGTACTGGTTCTGTGGAAACAATAGATGTCGAGTAGGATATAAGGAAATGGGGTCACCACGCACGTCGATGTTGCATTTGAAAGGAAGAGCGGAAGTTCAAAGACTTCGGCGTAATCAATCTCCAGTAGCGCATTTCCCGTGTTTGAAACCACAAGTGTGTGATTTCCAGCGCCTAGATTGCTGCCGTAGAAAAGTAAGGACTGAGTAGCGTAGGTAGTCGCTGTAGCGACGTAAGCTTTGGGCACTTGGTTGTCCAGCTGAATTGTGTATGGCCCATTACTAGGTCCAATAGTACCGTAAAGTGATACCGCGTCGCCTTGAAATGAGGGTTTGGAATGACGATGAAGCCGATGAAGGATTGGAGCTTACCCTGGAATCCTGTGAGAAGTCTGCATCCGTAAAGTCAAATATAGTTAACTCACAGAAAAAGTGAAGTTGAGTGTAGATCCGAAAACTGACGTTGAGCTGGATTAAATATGAGATCTAATTACTTGTGAAAGTACAAAGCTTACTGTCCAGTGTTACTGTAGAAGTCACTCAGATTGTCTGACGCAGTCGACCAAGTCCCAAAATATTTGAAGGCTGAATCGAAATCATCTTTGACTACTCGAGACAAAGTACCATTTTTGTTGGTATCGACTTTCGAGGTCCAAGTGATCTTGTTCATGAAGGCGGATGAGCAAAACAACTGGTGGACAAAAGTGACTGCAGGCTTACATAGTCGATGTCAAGGATGTCTGTATGTTGGTTCAGAATCGTGAGGGTATGTGTCGTTGGGCTCAACGTATTGGAGACGTAAACTTTGGCATTATACATGGTCGGCTCTGTGGTTTGTCCATCTCCGAAGCCGACGATGCCGTCAATGTTGGTGGTGTAGTTTCCGTGTTCTGGGCTCATGGAACCATAGACTGCGATGTTAACACCTTCAAAAGTTATCGACATCGTCGCACCGGGTGTTCGGGTGACCATCCATGTTCTGCCGTAGAAGCTGTACACTATCATCAATGTCTAAACAGGTAGGATGCAAGCTGGGCTCACTTGTTTGCGACTGTCGAGTCCGTACTATCGTTATGTTGAGCCCATGCACCTGGGGGTTGGTAGGTAATCAGAGGATCACCGTCGTCGATGGTAAGCACTAAGCCTGTCATTTGATGGCGAGAAGTAGGTGAAGTAGCCACACCAATATGCCTGTGCTCTCATTAAATGATATATGTATGATAGATCTCGAAAATGACTTACCTGACATGGGTCTATCATTGGTGATTGCTGAGTGCTGGACAATGATCTCCAAGTAATGAAAAGAGTGTCCTCAGAAACTGCCCGAAAGAAACAGTTCAGAATGGCATCTGAATGATGGGCAGGTCCAGATGAGAGTAAGACATGATATGTGCGACTGCAGTCCGAACACAGAAGAACGATTGGTGGTTAGTTGTTGGTTAAAGCATGTGGCATGGGAGCCATCGTGAGCCAGAAATTGATGGACTGAACCAAATTCAACGAGAAGGTCGACGCCCTTATATATTTGACAGATCGTAACTTAAAAATCGTAAGAAAACTGACAGAGCTGCGAAAGTTCACAAGCATCGTGTGCACTAAACTTCCCCAATACGATTGAATGGATCGCATGTGGCTGCTGAAGCGCTGACCATCGTGCGAAGCGTTTCGAAGCCCAAGACGGTGGTCAGTCTCAAATCGGGGGATTGACGGAAGGCTGGGCCAGCCAGGGATAGCGGTGTGAGATGGGCCCATAAATAAGTTCGCGCGAAATAGGAAGGGAGTCGATTCATCGTAAATGGTAATTAGGAAAACCTAGAATATGCTGTTCACCCAAACTCAAAACGTTTACTATCACGTGTTTTGGGTTTCAAAACAACAAAGAGTTTCAAAATGCAGTTTTTTAAGAGATCAAAGGCTAAAATGAGCTGATTATTGTATGGATATACGAGTGGTATTCTATTAAATTGTAAATCACAAGAGAAACCCGCAATTGGTGATGTCCTTGCATTGCGATGTGCTGGACAATAGTGGACAAGACTCAAATTATGATCTAAACAGTGTCGGTCATATCCTCTATCTACCGTAGCACCAAAAAATTCAAATATATCATTCAGACATGTACTTTATGTATGGTGCAAAATTTTACGACACTCTAACCAGTATTGAGGAACATACAGAACCGTCAACGATTTTGCGTGACATTGACGGCTCCATGCATATTTTAAAGCCCGCCACTCCGCTCTGAGCTCGTGATTAAGACCATGTAGGTATGCCGAGCGGTGTTTCAAACCTGCCGCATGCGTCAGCCGTTACATTTCGTTACAAGGGTTTTGAAACTCCCAATTTTTGGCACTTGTCCGACCGGCTTCCTTCCGACAGACCCTCTCCCTTCCATTGTATATATTTTATTATATGGCTGTCTAGTTTATGATTTATCACACCGACTCCTGAAGTCCGATTGGCAAAGGATGCCACCGATATTAAGCTTATTATTCACGATTTCATCAGGATTTTATCGATGATAGTATACGGACTCCGACGTACTTGTCGAGGTCCTGACTTCTGAACGGAAAAAAAGAGTGCTCTCTTCCACCAACCGTAGGACTTACGAAGTATCATTCATTAGATACTTGCTCTCAGCCCTCGCGCCTCAACGCCGATGATTTCATGGGCTTATGTGAGTGAAAGTTTGCTGGAAGTCCTCGACCACGAGAAAAGCGAGTAGTCCACATTTGCCTCCGTCAGTCGCGTCCAAGTACTAATTGTTTGACGCCTGGTATTCCGAGCCTGAGCCGGAAAAGGCTGCGAGTTGTTGAAGTGATGAAGTCTGAATGGGCTATACTACTGACGGGGCTGTAGTTTTAGGGTTTGCCTGCTGATAGAATGTTCCACATCGATGTCACTTGTCGCAGCCATCCATTCCTGTTGATGGATCCAGATGGTTCCACAAGTCAGCCTAGGGAAATCTACCCAGGAAAGCCCTTCACTTATTCTTACTGTGGAACTCAAGCAATACATTAATTTGGCTCAAATCGTGACCGACATGATATCATGTATCTGTGTTGCTCGCAGCCAACGTGTAGCCCTCCGCAACAGACGAATGTCTGTCCAGGTAATAAATATGAATGACAATTCGTAACTCGAGACGTTTTGTCCTAAGCGTTCGATTACATGCATCACCGAACTGCACAGAAACCAGGAAACAGTGGCCATCTTTAGGGAATTCAACTCTGTGTGCTGGTGTGATATCGACTCACTTATCTCTTCCACGGTGTTTCTCGCGCATCGCACAGTAGGATGTCCTCAGGATCTACCGTTAATTTTGTTGATATAACCACTCTAATTGGAAGCAGGGATGAATGTGAGATTTCCTAGGAGCATCGAGGTGCAATGTTGTCGAAGTGCATCGGCAATTCGGAATCTTGGTTTGAAAAGAAGTAATGGAGACTACCGATTTGACTATCCATAGATTTCACCAACTCGCATACTATAATTGAGTCACACGCGGTACGGAACTTGAAAGTTCTTGCGCAGTTGTGATTCAGGTAACAATGGGGCATAAAGTATTATTATTGCGGATTTTGGAGAAGTCCACAGCAGGCCCGATCAACCTGTGGGATATTCTGGTCACTTGGAGGGAGCCTAGGTCAGGCTTCGCCATGTCTGATAACCCTTTTTCAATTTTTCTAACCAGAGGAAATTCTTATAACTTGTGGCTGCATTTCGTTGGCGGAATAGTAATACTGAGGGATCAGCACGATAATGAATGGTTTGGATAGGAACCGATATTCCAATATCGAATACAGGTCAGTGAATCAGCATTACCAGCGTATCGTCATAATTTGGATACCGACAGATCTTTTTGGAGTCCGTAGGGGTACTGAGCTATTGACAGGCAAATATTATTGCACTGCCTATAGCGTCATATACTTTAACTTGGTCTAGCACTGGATTTGATTTCATGCTTTCAAGGCCCAACCCGCGATATCCGCGATGACCGCAATAACTGCAAGGGAAGCCTTGTCAGGTTGCCAAAGTAGGTAGAAGTGGTGATAGAGCTGTTACAAGTCATCGCATCTGGTGATGGGGTCCTTCCCCAAGAGTCACAAGTCACATTGAGGGAGAAAAATGTATCTATATCGACCAACGTGCTCATGCACCACCTCATCGTTCAAGATGGAATTGAGTTCTACGCACCCTCGACGGCGGTCTGACCTCTGAGTGGTGTTCTCCACGTCCGCGACACTGCCTCGTACTCCACTTGGACTTGGAGGGGACTGCTCTAGGATGAGGGTTCGTAATGCGAGTTGGTTGCATACCCAATTGTCTTCACAGACATCATGATGCTGTTGGGCTATCTGTGTGATTGCCTTCGACTCCTGGTCCCAATAGCCAGAGGGCATTGTGCTCCTGTTGTATGCGAAATAACGGCGCTTGAAATAAGTACATAGGGTCCTCCCAGAACAGCCACTTTACATATGTATATACATATGTACTCTGGTCAGGTCACAACAATAATGATATCTACTGTAACGGGGTGCCAGATACCCCCCGCCACCTCTCAGAAATAGCTGACCTGTCCATCAGCACTTCTTTTGCGTCACTTTTGCGAAAAGTAGACCCGGCCCCTACTCGACAACCGTAATCATGTATCTGTATGTACATAGCTTCGAAAAGGTCCGGTGTTATCATCCACCGTAACCTAAACTCCGGGCACACATACAGATAACACTCAACCCTTTCGTATATCGAAACTTCTGGCCTTTTACGGCTCCGGCAACACTCACAAGCGTAGTTGTTAAGTTCTCTGGTTGAAAGCTGTTGTTGTCGTCCATGTGGCTTGAATCGTATCGTATAAATGTTCAACCGTGCTACAACCTTCAGACCTTAGCGGCTCCTCCAAACACCTATTTCCATAAATCGTCGAACTCGAGACTCAGCAATGACAGGGCTTTCATATCCCTCCAAGACCACAGACCGCTCTTCCAAAATCTTGACATGTAAGTTATTCGGCGCTCCCATTCGGCGCTTTGCTACAGCTAAGGATTCTCTTCAGCCGATGTTGCCAGGATAGTCAAGGAGTTCATTGATTTGGACCCTTCTGTAGACTATTTCAAAATGAACGACGTCAATGAGAGGCTCGAGGACGCGATGAGAGCAGAAATACGGTCGCGGAACATTGTCTCTGTGCGACTGGATAAAACGATACACCTCGCGGCGAGCCTTATCGAGGTATGTACATATATATATGGCATCCATGCCTGTCGGAGTATTTCCTGACCATCTGCGATAAACAGCTTGCCTTCAAGGACTGCACGTTCGAAGAAAAAACGAATATGGCGCTTTATAACTGGTGAGCAACAGGAATAATTATCTCTGATGAAAAGCTACATTCTAACAACGTATCTTAATAGGTTCATCCTGTACACCGACGACGCTTCCACCAAGAACGTGACCCCCTTCGTCGAATTTCAACAACGCTTCTTCCGACAGGAACAACAACTCGACCAGGTCCTCGACGCATTTGCAGATGTCCTAAGGAGGATGTGTAGGCAATACTCGGCCCTCTTCGGGAACCTCTTCTTGAGCGCTACCTTCGAGTTCATCACCGCCACCTGTGCCGAACCTGGAATCGAGGCTCTCCCAGTCTTGCGTGGCGCAAAGCGTTTTCCGACCTTCCTGCGTGATCGTACGGGCCTTGGAGTCCCATACGCACTCATGGTATACCCCAATTCGCGGTCCATGGATTTTGTCACCTGCTTCCAAGCTCTACCCGATATGAACTTCTGGATCGCAGCGATCAACGATCTCCTTTCGTATGACTCCATGATTTGTTCATAGCTCGAACACCCTCTGACGTTTGTAATAGTTTTTACAAGGAGGAGCTCGCAGGAGAGACCGTGAACTACATTTATAACCGGGCAAAGGTTGACAATAGTAACCCGCTCCACGTCCTTTTAACCATACGAGACGAACTCCTGGAGGCGAGTGATAATGTGACTAGAGCGTTGTCAGGACATGCTCCAGCGGCTCTCAAGGCATGGAAAGACTTCGAAGCCGGTGTAATGTAAGATGATATTTTCACGTCGCTCCTCTTTATTTCTAAGCAGCTTTCGTCTTTCTAGTGCGTGGCATCTACAGCAGGACCGGTACAAGCTTAAAAATTTGAAATTCTGAGTTATCTTCCCGTATCTTGTGTTCGAATCTAAATGTCAGTCGGAAGGAATCGGAAGTATCCCGAGGATTGCTTGCTACGCCAGCGCCACCTACGACACAGATGCAGATTATTGTATATGAATAGCACTTACCATGCCCAGCAATTTACTGACTGTCTACACGATATGTATATATATTCTGATATGTCTAATAAATTGGTATACCTATGTACTATCTTACCTCTGTTCCTCTGCCATTGGTTCCCCATTAGAACTCATATCAGTCAAATCTTGTAACACACAACGGATATTAGCGCATATACAAATATCTCCATAAAAGAGACGGACTGTCCTCTGGCCCACCCCACCCTCCAGTACGGTATAGGTGATATCTTGCGTTGGCACCTTAACATCACACAACTTGCAGTGAATACAATTCGAAAATCGCTATCCCAGCAGTCCGTCAAAAACACTCACATAAGAAAAAAGAGCTGAGTATTAATAAACAACTCACTCTCTGTCTCCGCCTCCTCCTTCACATACTCACACACACTTCGCCAGCCTCAGAGCCCTGTTTTAGAACAAAGACACGGATCACCTTGTCCTTCTCGCGTTTGACTTGGTTGAGGCAGATTACAGCACGGAGACTGGCTGAACCACCGCAGACGATGCAGACATCGACATTATCCTATGCGCATCCAATAGCCATGGGGCGAAGAGTTCCATGCGTGTGTTGAGCTGTGTCGTAGCGTACGTCAA
>JABCKO010008021.1:0-17142 GCA_018855915.1 Tephrocybe sp. NHM501043
AAAAGACACCCTAGTCAAAAAAGTAGTGGTAATCAAGTCCCAAACGGTAGTGGTAACCATAGATTGAAAATTTTAGAGTGAATTAGATGTCTCCCCTACACAAGAAAGGAAATAAGGAAAAGAAACACGGCCCCTCATCTTCTCTTCTGGTGCTGCTTACCTACTCCCTCTTCTACCACCTGCCCGTTCATCTCGCCAATACTGCCCAGGTAAGGATCAGCCCCCAGACTCATCATGATTCTCGTTTCTTCAACATCAACCAATGTTCGATCCTATTTTTATGTCCTCTGCCCCCTTCCTCACCTCTCTCCGCTTACTCTCCTTTCGTTTGTGAGCGAGACTGATTGTCCGTAACTTGGCTGCTCAGGTTCAGATTTCATGTTTTAGGTCACTTGCGACACCTTTTTATCATCCTGGACCTATTGGGCCACTTCGCCTTCTGTCCAATTATCCACATTACAGACATCCAGATGTGGCGCAGGTAGAGTTAAGGACATTCCATATGGAGGTAGCATGGGATTTGCTTCCGGTTGACGTAACGAACTCCAAGCGGCCCTATATAAGATTTCTTCCAACAATTTTGCGTGATTAGGTTTGCCACACAGCTATTTGATAATTGAGGCAACGCCTGGATGGGTCGCGTCCTGTGATCAATAAGCTGAAGATGTTCATTACATTCGAGCAACTACCTAAGAGACTACTTACATTATAAAGACCTATCAATCGATACATGAGACCAAAATATAACCTATCTATCTATACATCTGAATATTTGTGATCGCCGGACAACTCGATGCCTAACAATACAGGGGCCGTCCATGGTGATTTGTGCCTAATGTGTCCTCCTTCTTTTCATGGGCCTCGTTTCGTAGGTATCGTCCTTTGACGCTACACTAGGAGCAGGAGACAAAGTACTCGTAGAGCAAAGACTAGTCGAGCTGGAACCGAAAGTGGTAGCCACATCGGAGTGTATCCCTACCACCGTCTTCGTGCAGCGGTTATTTTTCTTGTGATTTTTCCGCGCCTCGGGGCGAGTCCATTGATTATCGCATTCATCACAAAAGTAGACGATCGGACCAAGGACACTGAGGACATGTCGCTTGAAAGTTTTGTAATCCTTCGAAGTAAAAATCCTGCAGTTCTGCTTCTTACACTCCCTAGTAGTAGACGCCAGTCCCTCTTTAGCATGGACAAGGATATGTCCGTAGACACTTTGTTGGTAGGCGGCGTCAGAGTCGTGAGTATCCAAAGAGATCTTCTTGTCGCAGGTATCCCAGGTGCAGGTGAATTTGGTAAAGCAATACACTCCTCTCTCGACGAAATACGGCTCGCGTCGAGTTGGGGGAAGATAACGGTCATTATCGATAGATGAAGCTCTGTTTAGAGGCTCAGGATTGGTATTGACCGGCTGGACATCTCGGACTCTGGCATCGGCAGTAACTCCTGACATCGTCGCAGGTAGATTATGGGCCGACGGGACAGAAGTTGATGGGTGCGGGTGATGATGGCCGACGGAGTTGCTAGTATCTTGAGAGCTAGTGTAACCCTCGAATGTGTGTGTGTAAGTGTTGTTGCGATTCTGAAGAAGATATCCTTGAGGGAGGGCTAGCAGGTGGGTATCGGCCCTGTGATGAACTCCAGGGTTGGCCTGTATGTGTGCATCGACCCTGCCTGTCGGTCCTGGATTTGATGGTGGCATGTGGGCGGTAGTGGCGTATAATGAGCATTGGACTGGGTAGTGCTGGATGGCGTTCAGGGAAGGGAGCGGGGGAGTGGGCCTTGGTATAGGAACTACTGGGTCGGCGTGATTCTGCTCGATGCTTTGATAGGTGAAGCTTGAAGGAGATGGCATGGCGTTGTGAATACATGCCTGCATCGGAGCTGCAAAGTAATCAAAGCTGGCAGCCATCACGGGTGGCGGGGGCTTTTGGGACGGTGCGGTCTTCGTGGGTTGGGAAGGGTAATGGACCATGACAGATGGAGTGGCAATAGGGATAAGCACTTCTTGATCCTGCTGCTCCGCAGGAGCAGAGAAATAGCTCTGCTGCATCGGAGCTGCAAGGTAATCAAAGGTGGAAGCCATCACGGGTGGTGGGGGCTTTTGAAACGGCGCGGCTCGCATAGCTTGGGAAGGGTAGGGACGCATAACAGTTGGGCTGGCAATGGGTGCACCCAGTGTGAGGTCGATCGGGCTTGTGGATCCTGCCCCAACGCGGAGTGTTGAAGCTCGAGTGACGGTTTCAGCTGCTGAGGCTGGAAGGGCGTTGGGAGGGATGAGCACATCTATGTCTGAGACGAAGCAATCTGAGGAGCTATCAGACAAAGCGTCTTGGAATAGGCGATCCGTGAGTTCAAATTCAGACCCCACAATGGCCCCAGCCTCTCGTATATCAAAGCAGTCGGGGCCAAATCTGTTGAATCATCGTTAGCACCAACTGGACACTCGAACAACGAAACCACGACGTACTGTATGCTAGATTGGCTAAGTACAGAGCCCTCGGCAACATCCTCATTAAATAAATGATCGAATTCTTCACTCCAGAAGGCGTTGGTCGAGGCAATACTTGCTTGGATCTTGTGTTGGGCATCGGCCTTGTCCTTTGCACCTAAATGCGAGCTTGGAACTCCAGAAATAGTGCATCCCCTAAGTATATCCATCGAAGATTAGGAGACATCTCCAATGATATATGCGCAGCCTACCATTTTTCTTGTAAATAGAAATGTTCTGATGATTGGTTTTCTTTATCCTGGCGCTCCGACCAATCAAGTTGAGCACCAGGAATTGAGATGGCACTGTATAAATGTCAATTCGATGTATAAGAGAATTGATTAATTACAAGTGCGACCCACCGTTCATTGATGGGATTATAAACGACCCCAGTAGAGGAATACATGGTGTGCTGTCAGAGGTCGTTATACAATACTCGGAGTGGATAAAAGATGTCCTGCACTTCCACGATCCTCATTTTATATGTAAGTCCCGTCCCGGCACCTGAATTCATCCCTAGACTTGGCACCTTTTCCAATGTGAGAACGATTTCGGCCAAATCGCATTGTTCCATGTCCAGAGAGTCACAATGAACATACAAATCGTTCGGGTTCACCAGTTCCCTCCCGGCGTTAGCATCGCATGGCAGACAACATGCCCTTGCCCCGACGCTTTCAGGAACAATCCCGCGAGTAACCCACAGGATATTTACAATGGGTGCTGATGCTCCCACGCGTACTATTGGTCGTACCCCAAGCACCGAGAGTGCATTGGAATTTAACTTTCACTTTTAGGTTGCCTCTAGGAAACACAGTTCTATGTACGAGCAATAACAAGCTATCAAGTAGTCCACGCCACAGCGTAGCAGAATTCCACCAGATCTGACGTCCTGCATCTTGCATCAGTCAGATCACAGGCAATGTCCAAAATCGTCGCACAATCGATCCACACCCGTCTGGTCGTAACCAAGCGGGGGAATGGCAGTGGCATGATTCCAAAGGCATTGGTGGCATGGTTCTGTGAGTCATGACAAAGAACCGCGTACCTGATGCCCTTTGAACTCCCGGCGGATGCCGCTGTTTCTATCTCCATTTGCATCACATTGATGTGAAGTTGAACAGTCCAAATTCGTCCAACAGTGTGATGAATATGTCAATCAAAGCGCCCGACTATATCCAATTCCAAACAGTGGTTGATACATTTTTGGGAACCCAGAAACTTTGCTGCCTTTCAGCCCAATCTTGATATTTCTCCGAGACTCATGTGGTAGCAACTGATCTAGTCTATTTGCAATATTAAACGAAACTGCTCTGCTCTCAGTGATACCTACGTCTAACTATACCACTTCCTGCCTACACGCAGTACGGACCTTCTTCTCAGTTGTTCTCCTGCCATGGGTCACTTTGCTCGGCCCCACTGGCACGAACGGCCCAGCTCACGGAGATTTGATGACCAAAACTCAAAGTGATATGATACTCAGCGTTATCCCTGCTTCAAAAACTTCGGTCAAAATACTTCACGAGTCACGCTTATCCACCTCTCCACCTCTCCGTTCGGCCACTCTCATGTTGATTGACGTTTAATCCCAGCCTTCTAACTTATCCCAAGATCATACTGGTTTGTAATCATTAACTCTACTATAACTGTCTATTGGCTTTAGCCATCTCAACGAACGTTCCATTCCTATCCACGAAACTGCCTAAAATTTGATATCATGCCGTCAGGCGTAGAGCCCTATTTTGCTCTTCTTTTTTGTCTTGCAATGCTGCACGACTGTGCACTCTTATTGTAACACAGGAATTCGGACCCAAATTATATGGTGATTGCTGGGCAGTTGGCACACTATAAAGCCCTCTAAGATTGGGCCACGACCATCTGATTTTCCTCTATTAACGCCACGGAATCTTACAAAAACATTTTCACCATACCTGATCAATAGTTTGAGAGTAACAAAGAGCTGGAATTTACCAGAGACCTCAAAACGCCGTGCACCTCTGGCCCAGACAAATCATGCACGCCATTACCGTTCATTTCAATTGGCGTCACTTACCCTTCCATTGGTATTTTCCGATCAGAGCCAGGGCTCCCAGGAGAAGTATAACATAGAAACTTGAGCGCATTATCGAGGGCTTCGATTAATTGAAATTGACAGCTTAAAACACAGGAAGTTGATTGAGACAAAAGGTCCGTTGAATGCTGATGCTTGCCTATCTGATTAGAAGGTGTTAGTCTCTTCCTAAAAATTCATAGTGTGATGATATAACATACCGAATAAAGCGAGAAAAGAATAAGAAGCTGTATAGGCGACGTGAGTCGCAGTGTTCCGTCGAGGTAATAGGAGGTTTACATTTGTGCCATGCATGCCTTATCATCTTTCCATGACAAAACGTAAATGTATGCAATTGAGAACGAGACAACACATAGACAGACAGCGAGCTGCAAGGATAACGAATAACTGTAAACAAGGATGTATATGTATGTGTATGATATGAAGAATCGGGGCAATGGTATGCTGATATAATGGCAATGCTAAAACGATAAAAACGAGAAGGAGAGGAACGAATGCCCATCTGAATAATCCGGTGAATGCAAACGCAAAAGAAAAAAGAAAAAAGATTTTTGAAACCGACTGGTAATGCTTCCCATGCTTGAACAATTAACTGTGTGCTCCATCCCAACTAGCCCTCTTCCGTTTGTTGTCGCTCCTCAGCACAAGATCTTGGGGACATATCGCACTCTGCCCACGATGATGGCTCTGCGATCTTGCTAGTCCACCTCCGCCCGTCATACCACCATTCCCACTAAGTGGGCCTCCTCCTCCGAATGGGTTCTTGCCACTACCTAGGCCAGGCCCAGGTCCATGAACGACACTTCTATCCCCGTTCACATTCGGGCTCCTGCAGACAGATCCATTTCCCGCAGGAGGCGGTGGTGGTGGAGGATTGTTGTGGCCATGTTGCCTCATACCCACTGGTACCGTCCTAGAGCCTCCCACTGACGCCTGTGCCAGATCCAGGGCCTGTCCTTGCCGAACCTGCATCTGCGCCTCTGCATTTCCTCCGTCGTCTGTGTCGCCCCCGTTCCCGTAGTAGTGCAGATCCAAGAACGAGAGGTGCATGTTGTTCATTTCAGACGGAGACATCGGACGCCAAGTATACGTATCTTGCGGGAGGGGTGTAATTAGGTACGCTGGTGGTGGTGGTGGTGGCGGCATGGGCGATGATAGGAGACTCTTGTTGGTATTTTGGTCAACTGGCGAAGGCGAGGGCGTGTGTGCGTCCTGTTGCCCAAAATATATTCCAGGACGTAAAGAGGTTTGGAAGGGCGAGGTGGGTGACGACGATAGTTGTTGGGGGGATACTGGTGCTTGTTGCGAGCGAGCGTCAGACGGGGGCACCGAAATCGAGCGGGCGTTCGTTGACCCGGGGAAGTTGACGAACATTGACTCGGAGGCTCGACGTATACCTGCAACGGTACCGCGTGAACGTTGGATATGAGGCGTTCCCGGCGGCGTTGCGTGTGGTTCAGCATCATCGTCTTGGTCATGCGCAGAGAGATCCACAAGGTCATCCAGGCTGAACTTCTCCCCCCCATCGTCCTTTATCCCTCCAACTCCTGAGTCCGTGAGCGATTGCGCATCCATCTTGAGATCTGCAGGCCCAGAAGCAGGATGATCTTGTGCCATATTCGTGTCATCCTGCGAAGAGTCGTCGAGCGTGATGCTCGTCAGCCCGATTTCGTCGATACCAGGAAGTGCGAGTTGCATTGGATGGATTCCTGTCGACTGCGATATGCCCGACAACCCCAGCCCTGGCGTCCCATACGCACCAAAGCTAGCACCATTTCCCCCAACACCGGCACCACCTGCATATCCCGCGTAACTGGGGTGATGAGCGTGCTGTGGCTGGTGCGCTCTAGCACCGAAGATGAGATCGCCAGCATAGCTCGAGTGATGCGTGAACCCTCTGAATCCATTTGGAGGGAACATCTCGTCAGAGAACGTCGAATGCGTGTCGCCCACGCCCACCTCGGAGGAGAAGTCGTGTGGCATGAGGGAGGGGACGAGGTCGTATCGGTCCAGCACGCCGTGGTTCAGGTTGCTGAAAGAAAATGGGGAAGCGGGGGACAGCGGGCCATCGGCAGGGTATGAGGAGTTGGTACTGTGTCCTGGATCGAGACGGGGGTTTGCAGAGAACCAGTCTTGAGTGCCCCACGCGGACTTGCCGATCATGCCCCGTTGGAGAGCAGGCGACTGAGCAAGAGAGGAGGTACCGCTCATGAGCAAGTCGGCGGAGAGGTGTGAGGAGGTGGGGGAACCGGCCGCGGTCGACCACGCATGATGAGAATGAGTAGGTGTGTTGACGCCAGAAGACCATGTCTGGGATTGGCTGTCCATGTCGTTGTTCGAATATTGTGAACGGTGGTATGGTGGGGATATAAAGTCGGGTATGCTGAGCGGGTCGGAAGACAGCTGGTCGAAGGTCACCATGTCCATATCGTCGTCATCGGTAGCAGGAGTAGAGAAAGATTCTCGAGTGAATGGTCTAAGCTTTTTAGACCGCGATGAAGATGTTGAGACATTGTCGACGAAGACAGGGGTGTGGGGCGTTTTGAATATAGAATCGCCATCTTCTTCGCCGGCAGAGCTGTCGTCGTCTTCAGAGCAGGCCGTGCTTTGAGGAACGCTCTTTGTCCCTCCACGAAACAGGCCCTGGCTAGTATGTGCTCTTCGCCGGCTCCTCACCGGTCCTGTTGTGCTCATCGACAGCTGGTCATCGGTGGCCGCGCGCGCCGGCAGCGCCTGTTCATCATTCAGCAGCCTCTTCCTCGATGCGTTACGCGGTTTGTAACCAGCTGCCTGATACAACTCTGGAAACGCATTCCTGAACCTGTCGCGAAGATCGGTGGAGCGCCGACCTTGCTCGCGGAACACTGGGTCTTTGACGATAGTGGCCCACACCGTGCCGTGTTTCTCATAGCCAGCCTTGAGAGCCCTGTCCTCCTCCTCGGTGAACGGACGGCGTTTCTTGCTGCGGGTCTTTTCGAAGAGCGAGGAGCCGTCGGGCAGCGTCGAGCGGACCTTGCTGGAAAGATGGGTGCGGGCATTGGGGTAGTGTTCCTTGTAGGCATCCGGGAAATAAGTGCGAAATCTGTGACTTGAATGTCAGCGGCTGATTTAAATATCAAACATAGCCCGACTTGCCGGTCTTTGAGATCCACAGGTGACCGATTGTCAAATTGGAGTGTGGGGTCACTTAGAATCGTTTTCCAGTTGCCTACACCGTGCTACAAAAGATATACACACGTTAGCTGACGATTGTGAAGCTGTTATAGCACTCACGCGATTGCACCCCTGAACAAGCATCTGTGTCTCCTCGTCACTCCACTTCTTCCTCTGCTTCTTCTCTTGATATGGCTCGCTTTCTGCGCCATTCGCCAGCTTCCTCATCTTGCCCCGCTTCGCAGGCGTCATGCCGTCCGTCTCGAGCACATGAGCATCCAGCCCCGTATCATCGCGAAAGTTCCATGCCTGCACGACCCGCGGCGATGACGGCAGCGCAAGAGACACTCGCCGCTGTTTAAGGGGCGAGGGCACTGCGAATGTCGATGAAGATGCGGGGAACGGCGCCTTGAATGAAAAGGTCGAGGTCGATGGGACTTGTACGGTGCTTTCAGGCGCTTCTCTGCTTGGTGCCATGTGTGACTGCTCGAAAGAAATTATCAATACAGCAACCAGTCTAGTGATATTGAGCGCTGAGCACGTACAGATTCCGAAATGAAACGCAATGTCGATGGGCTGTAGTGACGAGAGTGAAGGTGTATGTGTATAGTCACGGTTGTCCTCCAGTTAAATGGGGGGGTAATTATAACACTACAGCTTATGCTGTCCTCCCACTGCCTTTACTTTCAGATCAGCGCCGTGCAGTCAAAAATAACGGTTGTTTGAGGGGGAAAGAGGAGGAAACTGGAGGAAAAGGGGGGTGAGCACGTTGTCGTTAATGGCAGGATGGGCTTGACCCCATTAGGCAAACACGCGATGCTAGCCGATGCCACATGTAGTGCCAAGCTGCCGAATTCATTATTCACAGAAAAAATCAAGTAGGAAAAGCCAATTTTTTATGCTCTGAGAGGAATCGTTTATAAAAAGAGTTTATGGAGAGCCCCAGACAGAGAATAAATGTTCGATGTGCTGTCGTTTTTTAGCTTGCATTAGAGTTTGAAAATGATATCAGGTCGGAATAGAAAAGATCTGATGTCTCCAGAACTCAAAGAACATGATGCAGCTCTAACCACGTTGCGCTTTCAAACGGAAGATTGGGACCCACGTCAAAAGAATTAGCTTGCGGAAATTGAACGACAAACTCTCAAGGCAGCCCGATTTATACACCCAGCACTTGTAAAGTAATTAATAAGTTGAGGCCCAAGTCAGGCGACAAAGCTAAGAGTAAAAATTTAGTAGTAGAATTTGAAACGGAATGTCCTCGGCTGCTTGTGGCAATGTGTACCAAGATAGTGGGCGTACTTGTTGATGGTTCGTGGCCATCCTTGGGCTTAGCAGAGAATCAGGGGCAGCCAACTATAACCGTGGCTCAGATTAGGATGGCTCAAATTCCGACGAGAGTCCTCCATTGTGCAAGAAGTATTAGACTCATTATATCGCTATACCGATAAGAGGCTGTTCTATCTTCGAACTTCGCGTGACTACGATATGTCAAGAGAACACATACCTTCACCAAAGTATGTGTTTCCCCGCACCCAGGAGCCATAGCATCGATGGTCGATAACGGGCTTGGTGAGTCCGATATGTCGTATGTCACGATAATGCGAAGGGTTGCCAGATTTATTTTTTCGCCACACCGCATGCGTAGCATGAGCCATGCCAGACGATTGAGATGAGTACTAGTCAGATGGTTCGATAAATACACATCCATCCGGATCCTGTTTCGAAGGATGAGTCCTGTCCAAGGGATGTAAGCAAAAATGTGTGCAGTGCATGAATGAGCGGTCTTTACCAGGTTGACGCACTTGAATCGGCGTTCCCGGATGTTCAGGACTCGGACCATGTTGGGGACCGAGTTCTTGATTAAGTACATCCCTTCGAGTCGTGCACCGCTTGATAATTTAGCGGTACTCGAGAGCGCTGTGCGGCCACTTCCGATCCGCCGAGTTTAAGAATTGTTGCCAAGTCGGTGGGATATCCTGTTTGAGTTATAAGTACCAAGCCTGAAGCAGTGTAAGCACTGGATATATGACTACGACTACTGTACCCCTATCATAACCAAAACTTTTGCATTTGAGTCACCCATACCATCTGCGATTGGGTGAGGAGAGTTTTACCTGTTAAATGGATTCGCTGCGTGACTACGCGAAAACGGATTTCTCAATATCTGGCACGAGATCAATGAATACCATAGCACTTGAAACAGTTCGAGCAGCACGCACTTCAAGACGACCTTGTCGTTCGAATCCCAACAGATGAGCTATCCAGACCAGCAGGCCCTAAGAATTAACAAGAAAAGTGGTTAAACCTTCATTCGGGCTTGGCTGAAAAGAAGCTGAAGATGCAGTTCCCCCCAAAAAATAACAATATTTTGAAAGCTAAAATAGCAATAAGACGACAGGCAATACAACAATGGACATGCAGAGACTTCGAAAGAGAAGTGACCGCAAAACTCATTGGAGTGCTTTCGTTGCAGCGTTCTGCGCCTCATCTCGTTCTCTTCTCTCCCTCCTGCGCTTGACGTCCCAGTTGTACACACGCGCAGTGTTCACCTCCATTATCGTCAATTGCTCCCGCAGGAACTCGAGGTCCTCAATTGTGTTGTTTAGGCTAGTCTGAGCGGCCTCGAGCTTGGATTTGAGGAGAGTTACGGCGGCAGGAATTTTGTAGGAGAGCATTACGTTCGCCTGTAGTGCTCATTAGGGGGTGCAGTGGGATCGTGTCAGTTCAGACGTACCCCGAGCCAGAGGTACACCGTGTCCGTCTCCTCTAGTTCCGCTTCAGCGTAGAGGGTGTCGTTGAGCTCAAATGTGGTCTTGAGTGACTTTTGAGGAGCATCATCGTCAAGATCATCATCTAAATCATCCTCATCATCTTCCGACGACTTGTTCTTGCCTTCCTACCGCAAGATGTCAGTTTTACCGAACAAAGTGACATAAACCAAGTGCAGACTCACGCGTCGTTCTTGCAGAAATTCTACCATGTCCAGCGTCTTCTTGATATCGGGGATCTTCTCCTCTAAACTCTGCCGCCGTTGCGCGAGGTTGCTGTCCATATACCGGTATTTGCTGTCCTTTCGTTTATTACTTGAGAATTACGCGTATGGATTTCTCAGCGAAGGCGTACGCTAATGCATCCTGGAAGCTTTTGAGCGTTCCTTCGACTTCACCATCTGGCCCACCGAGATACTCTTCCACATTTGCCTATCGCGATTCGCGTCAACCGCAGCCAAACGCTATAACATGATACCACATACCACAAAGGGGGCTTTTGGGATGCCTCTTGGATTCTTTTCGCTGGAAAAGACGGTTTGTGGAGGCATTATCACCGTGGTCACTTCTTCTCCAAGTGATAAATGGAATTTGCGATTCTGGTCGCGGAGATGGCCGAAGCGGAGTTACTATCCCTCAATGATATAAATAATTTATTTTTTCGTCCTTCCAAGATTTTCTCCCAAGTCCGTGTTTCTCTTTCTCTGCTTCGCCATCTATTAATTGCTAATATGTTTATTTAGAAAATATGTCGCGGCTCATTATAAAAAATCTGCCGGCGTACGCGACGCCTGCTCGATTGCGGGAGCATTTCGAGCAGAAAAGCGGGCCTGGGGGCACCTTGACGGACTTGAAAGTCGCAATGAAGCAGGACGGAACTTCACGGCGCTTTGGTTTTGTGGGGTACAAGACTGAGAAGGAGGCATTCGCTGCCAAGGAGTGGTTTGACAGAACCTTCATTGATTCGACGAGAATCAGCGTAAACATCGTCGAGGTAAGTCTTTAGTTTTCTTTTTTTAACTTGAAAAAAATATTGAGTGGTCACAGGGAGCGAAAGACGCACCTGCACCTCGACCCAACAAACGGCCGCGATTGGGCCCATCCCCAAATGAATCTGTTCCTGAGAAGAAGGCTAAAACGACGACGTCTACTGTTGAACAACCAGACAAAGACGACCAACTCGACGAGTTCATGAAGGTCATGCAGCCCCGTAAAGGCCCGCTATGGGCCAACGACGCGCAGTCAGAAACGCAAGTGACTCCAGTGGAGGAAACTACAGTTGAGGAGGACGTACCGATGGCCGACGACACGACAGCCCGCGACGAGACCATCTCTGACCTCGAATGGATGCGGCGGCGGATGGGGAACACTGTTGACACGGCGGCGGCGGAGAAAGCCTTCGAACAATCAGACGACGAGGATGGCCCTTCGAAGCCTCAACCTACAGTATGTCGGCCAAACCTATCAAGTCGACCTTTCCATTCTGATCCACACTCCTCAGATACAAGTACCGAAGCCTAGTGAACCGGAACCGTCAAAAGATCCAACAGTAGAGACGATACTTCAGACCGCGCGGCTCTTCGTCCGCAATTTGGCGTTTTCATGTACGGAAGCGGACCTTCGAGAACTCTTCAGTCCTTTCGGCGAAGTATCTCAGGTAAGCCTCTCTTCCTTTCTTGATCTATCTGTTCTTGGCGCTTGGGCTGCGATGACAAACTATATAGGGACATCAGACACCTCACGGTGGATGCTGATCCTCTAGGAATCCGATAGTAGAAATTTTTCTGAGCCTCTGTTATGTCTCTTTCAACGATGGTTGACTTTTCACTCACTCTTCGTCCTCTCCCTTAGGTGAATATCAATTCTCTTTATATCGGTGATGAAAAACTTGCATAGGGACATCAGACCTTCGGGCATGTTGATCCTCAGGGAAAACCGATAGTAGAAATAGTTTTCTGATCTTTTCTTCTCGCCTCTTATCATCTCAACGACTTTGCTAATTACCTATTTTCTCTTCTAGGTGAATACAACGTCCTTTTTTATCTATGATGAAAAACTTGCATAGGGACATCAGACCTTTGGGAATGTTGATCCTCAGGGAAAACCGATAGTAGAACTATTTTCTGACCTTTTTACTCCTTCTCATTGTCGCCTTACCCTCTGACTAACGACCTACCCCTCAAGGTCCATATACCTGTTGACATCAACACGAAGCAGCCGAAAGGTGTGGCCTATGTGACATTTGCCTCTCCAAGTTGTGCGGTCGCAGCGTACGAGGCTCTTGACCGAAAGTCCTTCCAGGGCCGCTTGATCCATATCCTTGCGGCTGTTGACCGCAAGGGTAAGGTGGAAGTCGAGGAAGGGGAAGGGCGTAAAAGAACAGTGAAGGACGAGAAGCAGGCGAAGAGGAAGGCTATGGCTGGCAAGGAGTTCAACTGGAGCATGCTATACATGAATGTATGTACATCCCACATTATCATAAACCGTTCTTCCTCGATGCTCATCCGGTCCACAGAGTGACGCTGTCGCCTCTTCTGTCGCCGATCGTCTCAACATCGACAAGGCCTCTATCCTTAACCCTGAGTCGGGCGACAACGCCGCCGTCAAGCTCGCCCTCGCCGAGACACACATCATCCAAGAAACCAAAGCCTATCTTGAATCCCAAGGCGTCTCCCTCTCTTCCTTCGCCTCCCGCGCCCGCTCGGATACCGCCATCCTCGTCAAGAACATTCCCTACGGCACCTCCGCCGAGCAGATCCATGAGTTGTTCGAGCCTCACGGGGAGCTCAAGCGGGTGCTGGTGCCTCCTGCAGGAACCATGGCCGTCGTCGAGTTCGAGAAGGCCGATGAGGCGCAGAAGGGGTTCCGCGCAGTTGCATACCGCCGCCTAGGAAACTCTGTCATATACCTCGAGAAAGGACCACAGGACATGTTTATTGAAGGTGCAGTGCCCGGCCCATCGACGTACGCTCTACCCAGGGACTCAGTCCTGCGGGGCAAGCGGATTGCGGAACAGGAGATTGGGGATGTCGAACCAGAGGATGCGGATGGGGAGCAGGAGGAACCGTCGATTACTGGCGGGTCAACGCTCTACGTCAAGAATCTTGCATTCTCAACGACGCAGGAACGGCTTACGAAGAGCTTCAGGCACTTGCCGTCCTTCTCCTTTGCGCGTGTGCAGACGAAGCCGGATCCGAAACGCCCAGATGCGAGACTCAGCATGGGGTATGGGTTTATTGGATTCAAGGATGTGGAGGGTGCCAGGAAAGCTTTTAGTAGCTTGCAGGGTTTCGTGCTCGATGGGCATCAGCTGCATGTGAAATTCGCTGGACGCGGTGCGGAGGAGGAAAGTAAGGGCAAGGCTGCGGTGAAGGGAAACAGCCGCACGACGAAGATGATCGTAAAAAACGTGCCGTTCGAGGCGACAAAGAAGGACATACAAGCTCTCTTTGGGTACGTCCCCTTTCCTCACAGGTCTAACCCCTGTTGCTCACACCTTGACAGATCACACGGTCACCTCAAGTCGGTTCGTCTTCCCAAGAAATTCGACTCTCGGACGCGTGGATTCGCGTTCTTGGACTTTGTATCGAGAGCGGAAGCGGAGAATGCGTATGCGACGCTGCGGCATACGCATTTGCTTGGGCGGCACTTGGTCCTCGAGTGGGCGGAGGAGGGCGAACAGGATATAGATGCGCTGAGGAAGAAGGCTGGCGTTGGGTATGGCGATGGGAAGTTGATGCCAGGGAGGAAACGGAAGATAGACATGGGGAAGACGGGCGAGGAGGACGTCGATGATTTGGAAGTCTGATGTCGTACATGTGGCATTGATCACGCCGACTTATGTAGCAGTTGAGCCCCGCCACGTAGCGAAGCTTTATCTGGTCTGGATTTTGTGCATCTACATAGTGACATCTGGTCGATGCAGTGTGGGCCCATTGTAAGATCCGTTCTGTGGGCGCGCTGGCTCCGAGTCGGGCCACCTGCTGCGCCCACTAATATTCCAGAACCCATACTCAGATGACATTTTCTCCTTGAAGCTACATGAGTCATTCCAATCATCCCCTTGTTATCGCTTGCCGTTAATCCCAGAAGGCGGCCCGACACGATTATTCCCTAATTAGGTAGAACAAAGCGTCCCTTGAACGGCCGCATCGGTCCCGAACCACCCGTGGGAGTTTTGACACGTGCCTGTTAATTGCTATTTTAAAAGACGCGTTTTCTTGGCTTCCCACTACGATCACCCCAGCCAAAAGCTGGCCGCAATGCGAACGACAACTTCCCAGCATACTGAATCGATACGGACCAAGTCTTCTGATATATGGCCTCACCATGGGGCCGAAATCGGGGACTTCAGACCGCATCTGAATTTGCAAGCACTCTACGAACTTTTTCTAATTGCAACCAGCAACGACATGTCAAATGAAGATCAACTGCGGGAGAAGGGCAAGAAGCGCTCGAGCGTTCCCCCTAGCAGGGCAATGAGGGCATCAAAACGCGTAAAATCTGTTGATGGAGAACTTTCGCCTCGTGCTTCTGGAACATCTACTCCGAACTCAGAAGAGTCAGAAGATTTTAACTGGTATCCTCATGCCTATCCAATACTTGACACTTCGGCCAAGTCGGCGAAGAAATCTGCTGCTGTTACTATAGACGCACACAGCATACCGGTGTTGCAACACGTCTTCGAGATCCAGTACACTCGCGACGAGGGCGAGCTTGATGGCTGGAAAGCCGAGGAAGAGATTCTCCCAGAAGTTTTTGCCAAGGTGCAGACGGAAGAGCCCAGAACAATAGATCTTGGAGAGGTCGATTTTGCTTACTATCATGATCGTCTCGTCGTGTTTTCACCGCAGATCAAGCAGCGCTTTCAGTGGTGTCTGCTCTTACCATCGCACGAAGACGAAATCGACTTCTCATGGCACGGTCTCACCTTGCACCGTGTTCAAGATCTTTTTGTCGCTGCAGACATGCTCAGGCCATCAGGTCGCACAGACCTGCGTGGTCGCGTGAGGATCATCGTCCTGCCTTTAGGTGTCCAGGACGAACTGCCTTTCAGACTAGAAATCGAAATCGGCCTTTCACTCCGTGTTCCAGCCATCTTTGAGCCTTTCCCAGGAAACAAAGTGAAGGCCTCAGAAATCGAGGAGGCCCAACGCCGCCTCGTTGCCCATCTTTACCCTTCTGACTCGGCACCACCACACTGCTATGACGGCACAACCAACATACCTTTCTTCTACTCTATCCTCCGCCCTGCGCCCTCACTGGAGTCCCCCCAAATGCAGGAAGCGATGCAGCCTGTGGAGCTTCTCCCGACCCTTCTCCCCTTCCAGCGGCGCAGTGTCGCGCGGCTCCTGGCCCGCGAAGGCAAGATGATCACCGTCAACGGCCACATCGTCCCCAAGCCTCATTCCACACCGTTTTCGTTTTGGGAACCTGTCCATGAGGGCAATGCCACGTGGTATTTGAATCGCCTGAGCGGTGTCCTATCGCCATCGCTGCCAGAAATGTACCCTGCTTTAGGGGGGATGCTGGCTGAAGAGCCAGGACTGGGGAAGACACTAGAGAGTATCTCGCTTATATTGCTGAACCCTGCCCCTGTCGAAAGGAATCCTTCGGTGACGAGGTGGGATACGGAGGCACAGCTTGATGTTCGGGCTATCAAGGTGAGATTTCGTGGAAGTCGGTCAGTAATGTGCTGAATGATGAAATGTTTCATAGACGACACTCATCGTCACGCCGCCCGCCCTCGCCTCACAATGGGCAGACGAGCTCGCAGCACACGCTCCCACGCTGAAAGTCCTGAAATACGACGGATGGTCGAAAGTTCCTGTTCCCATCACCCAGACTCAAGTCGAAGCAGCAAAATTAGAGCTCCTCAAGAAGAAACGGAAAACCTTGAAGAAGCCGAAGGGACGCAGGAGAGGAGTAGCTAGTCTTCTCAACTCGGATGACGAGATGGACGTCGATGAAACTGAGGCGGAAGCAGAGGAGGAGACAGAGATTCAGGATTGGTGTTCATTTGTGAACGGGTTTGATGTCGTCATCACGACTTACTCTGTCCTTCGGAGCGACTTCAATGTCGCCCTTGCTGCACCTGTGCGACCCCGCCGCGAGGATGTGGTGTATTCGAGGGTGGAACGGACTCGCAGCCCGCTTATTATGGTCGAGTGGTATAGGGTCATCATGGACGAAGTGCAGATGGTTGGTAATGGTAAAACAGAGTGAGTTCCAAGTTTCCATTTCACTGTGCATGTTCTCTGACGCCCTGCGCCTCCGACTAGGGATATGGTCTCCCTCATTCCCCGACTCTCTTCATTTGCAGTCTCAGGAACGCCCGCCCGTCAACAAGTTTCCGACCTGCTGCACGTACTCAAGTGAATCACTTTCGAGAACACACTGTAGGACCGCTGCTCACTAATTTGCTTTCAAGGTTTCTTCGCGTGGACGATGTGATAGGCACATCACGCCAATGGAGCCGACTGAACTCAACAGGCTTCGGGGCTGCATATTTCGCCGCCTTGTTCCAGGAGTACGGCATCCGGTACGTAGACTGCTCTTCCCTACTTTGCAATGATGGCTGAGTTTTGTCGTCGTGGTCAGGACGCTCAAGGCGAACGTCAAAGACGAGCTAACTATCCCTGAACAGACGCGGTACCTTGTTA
>JABCKO010008022.1:10326-22025 GCA_018855915.1 Tephrocybe sp. NHM501043
CTCCAGAATGGGTTGCAGAATGGCCTCCAGAATGGGTTGCAGAATGGCCTCCAGAATACGATCCAGAATGGCCTTCAGAACGGTATCCAAAACAGCGTCCAGAATGGTGTTCAGAATGGCGTTTCTTCTCATGTCGACTCTTTTCTATCCCAACCGGTGGTTCGACAGATCCTTACTAACACGTTTGACACTGTCTTAACTGGGCGAGGTGTGAATGCTCAAACGCTCGCAAACCAATATCCTGACGTGCAAAAGTCCATTTGGTCTGGACTTGTCGGTGTTCTTGATACCCCTGCCTTCCAGAAACTTGCTGGCAGTGTTGTCGATGCTGCTCTAGCCCAACATGGTCTGAGTTCGACCCAGGTGCCCACGAAGTCCGTGCCATCTGATATATCCTCCCAGTATACCGTTCAACAGGCCCTTCGAGATCTTGCTAGCGGGGTGCGTGTCAAGGTGTCACCACCCACCCCCATTTACAATCCATCCTCCACTGCCAGCGATGTATATGCAGACGGCCTTGGATCGAATGGTCTGTTTTTCAATGGACTAGGTCTTTCTACCTACAACCCCACGAATTTGAAGACAGCCTCTAACAGATTACTTGGGTATGAACCAGTGTCTTCTACCTCGTCATCGAGCCTAACCTACGACCCATCGGATTCTTATGCAGCACCCCACCCGGATCTAATTTGTATTTTCCCACAGAGACCGGAGCAGCCTGAGCAATTCAAAACTCCCGATGGACGCGATGGCTAAATACACCCATAATTTGTTACCCAGTATGATTTATGTCTGTTGTAGTTACAGCTACTGGGAGTGTCTCGTAGAAGTTGTATGATTATGTTCGTTATCCAGACAATATGCATCCGATATCATGAAATTATGTGCGAAGTGATTGGCTCCAGTTAACCTTGAGCGTGGATAGTCCATTCGGATAAGTTCGTCCTTGCTCAATTGAGAAAGTCCTAGTCAACCCTGGAGTTCCGAGCTTGATCGATGATCCGGTGACCATCCTCCTCCTCTGCAAACGCCTACCTACTCACAACAACTTGGGAGTGCAGTTTTATAGAATGTCATCAACAAACTCAGTACACGGTCTCCCTGCGCCATCCAGTCACCCTGAACGTGAACCTGAACGACATCCAGATCGACGAGCTAGTAAACGGACGCGAACAGAGGAGATTACACAGTCAAACGTTGGAGAGCCAGTCGGGGACCACGCCCAACTTGGCCGCCATCTTTTTAATACATTGCCATTCGAACTACTCGCAGAAGTTCTTATTCTCACCCAATCACCCAGGGACGTGTTAGCCGTCGCTCGAACCAGCAAATTCTTCTGCACGACTTTAGTGAACCCACATTCAGACTACATATGGAAGACAGTCAGGAAGATTTGCCCAGTTCCGCCGCCTGAGCCTATTTCTATATTCACGGAAGCTTCATATGCTGCATTCTTGTATGGCGGTGGACAGTGTGAGGTGTGTTGTTTGCGTCGATTCTTAACTCCTATATGTGTCTCATAGAGTAGACTTGTGGAAGACACACGGAGGCGTTATACTACTCATTTGGGATAAGGCTCAGGCTATGTCAGAGCGTGCGTTGATTCTCTTTTTCAGTTTGGACCATTGACTAGACTAGCCATGATTTGTTTCCAGCATGCGTGCAAGTCGACATGGGCCGACAAAGGGTTAGCAACAACAGTGTCGATATCCTCTTACTTTTCTCTTGACCTTCGTCCAGAGAATGCAAGGAGTTCGGCCGTATCCTGGCTCATGACAAGAAGATACAGCTATGTATTCCATATGTCGAGAACAATCGGTGCTTCCGTGAGTACTGTATCGCTTTTTTTTCTTTCAGATCAGACTGACCTCCTACAAGTTCCCCTGAACCTTGGTATGGTATGCTATTAGACCCCCCTTAGCGCGCAATTGATCTATTTCCAGGTCATAAGGAAGGAAAATTGTATAGAGAATCAGACGCAGTTCGAGAAGCTCAGGTCTGTGTTGCTTCTCCGAACGAGTATTTACAGGTCCTTGCTGCTTGCCTTGGGAGTACGTTGTCACTGATTCGTTTGATCAGACAAACAAGGCCAAAATCGCCTTCATACATGAATACATGAAGGTCAGAAAATTATTTGATTCTCTAACCAGTCTGTTCATGGGAGCA
Source organism: Tephrocybe sp. NHM501043 (assembly GCA_018855915.1). Classification (NCBI taxonomy): domain Eukaryota; kingdom Fungi; phylum Basidiomycota; class Agaricomycetes; order Agaricales; family Lyophyllaceae; genus Tephrocybe; species Tephrocybe sp. NHM501043. The sequence continues at coordinate 12,493 of JABCKO010008022.1, forward strand.
TATCAGTTCTGCGTATCATTAGATGAATGGAAAGAAAAGCGGCACCGTGAATACATCAGCAATGAGACTCTGAACGAGAACTTGTACGCCCTCAACTAGCCTGATGATTTTTCGTCGTACCAACTAACTAGCCTCGCTAGCGCAAAGACCTTATCTGCTGAACATGGTTGGGTGTTTTGGGACTTGATAAATTCAACGCCATATGGCCCAATGCATAGGCTGATGAACAAAAGGATAGAGTGCGTCACACATAAAGGTCAGCCGCTCCTATTGAACTCACTCACTCGAATCGGTTTGTTGATATCATGCCCAGATTATGACAACGTAGCCTCTGAAGTTGAAAGGTTGCTTATCAAATTGTCTGAAGCTAGAGAACGCAGGGCTCGTGAAGCCACATACCTTCAAAACCGCGCTGATGTCGCAGAACACCATCAAAGATTGCGATCTAAACAACCTCGCCTAGTACTACCCCCACTTGGTGACTTCAGGCGCCTCTCCATCATCCAAATACTTCAAGGAACTTCACCTGCCACGGTTGAATACCCAGTCAAGCAAGGGTCCCTCAGCGTGTCTGCAACGCTACTGAAAGAGACATGGGTAATCGAACGCCTCAACACGGAGCTAAGACAGTGGAGAGAGAACGCGAAGAAGGACCTCGGTACGGTGCTAGGCTTTCCCAATTGGAAAACTGCGAGCTCGAAGGTGCTGCACCCTGTGGAAAGGCTCACAGCTCGATTTCTCTGTAAATCATGCGATTCAAAGTTGCCATCCCGATTTCTCACAGACGGGTGTCTGGACTTCGCGGGTGCTTGTGCGCATGTGTGTTTCCCAAAAAAGAAGGCCAAGAAGGTCGAAGGAACCTGGACGGCTGATGATTTCGTCAAGGACGAGAGGGTATGAACTTTGGTCCTACGAGTCCAATATTTCCGCTGAAAAGCCCTTTACAGGCCATAGCCGCCGTCAAGAAGCTTCTTACTTTGTGTAATGCGGACGAGTCTCTCAGTGAAGCTTCTCTCAAATTTGCTGCACAACATGCAACGATTATGTGTACAACTTGCCAGCCCGCAATCATCTTAGACTCTTATGGCGTGGTGCGTCAGTAATCTTTGTATTCAGCCGTATCCTCATCCCATGAAGGTTGGTCATTCCCATCGACACGAGAAAATGGACATGAGACTATTATCACATGCAGAGGCGACCAGCTTCTTACAATATCCCTTCTTAAACGCGATTGTGCAGGTCACTCTTGGCTCAAACGCGCGAAAGAAGGCGGTGAGGGCCAAGGTTATTTTTGGATGCCGGCATTGTTTCAATACCAACCGACAACTAGCAGCGCCGATAGTGCCAGTAGCGACTGGCGTTACGAACCAAATAACATCTACAATGAAGCCACAGCAAGTGTCTAAAGGCGATACTGTTCCCCAGAGTGGCCCTACTGCAGAGCCAAAGGCAGTCAAACATTCAGAACCCAAACGATTTTCATTTCCTGGAATCACCTCACACTTGAAGGAGAAGTGCGTTGTCATTTTATCTTGCCCGTGACTTATATCATTCAGCTACTCGACAGGCATGCTATTCATGACATCAGAGACGAGGATATCTTTGCCTTCGAATCCATCGACATCAAACTCTTGGCGAAATTAAAGTAGGGCTGACGATATCTAAAATATTGTGGTCTCAGTTTAGTTCAAGGAATCTAGAGAACTAGTACCTGCAATAATATGTTCTCAGTCCCTCAGCTTTAATTTCTCCTGGGATTGACTGCCAGTATGTATATGGATCGATATAATGTGGCGTGGCAAAGGCATCAATGCATCAACAATGAACATTTGTGGCATCAAGAGGAAGCGAATTATGGCTAAATTTATCCCCATACCTCGGCTGTTAAATATCATCTGTGTTGACATGCATGTCTTCAATTTCTCTCCTTTCTTTCGTCCCCTTTCCTCCTCCATATGTTTTCCTTGAGGTCTCGTGCCCTTTGGGCCCTCCTCTCCTCTTCACTCGTTTACGGCGGGCTCGTTCAAAAGCCCGACCTTGTTCTCCCACCTGGTAGCAGCGACAATCGTGAAGCAGTGGTGAAAATCTTCAAGAGGAGCTACGAGTCGTACAGGTCCTTTACACCATATGAAACGCGGCTGGGACTCTGGTCTGACATCTGGTAATACTTAGGGACAACGCTTGGGGTCACGACAATCTGCTTCCTCTCACGAACCGTGGGCTACTTATTTATCTGAAGAGATGTCCAACATTCGCTCACACTCTTTACCAGGATCTTCTGATGGTCGGAATGGTTGGGGTAAAGAGAGTTGAATCAGGTCTCAGGCTCTCAACTAACTCCCCCTTTTAGGTGCTTCCATTGCCGATGCTCTGTCTACAATGGTACGGCCTCCGTTTTCTAAGAGCATTCACTAGATTGACTCTGAAACAATAGAGCATTATGGGCCTTGACGTGAGCTTCTATTTATCATCAGCTCGGCGGCGAACTCATGAGCATCTTCCAGGATTATTTCAAGGAAGGCGTTGACTTTATCTCCAATGTTGACTTCAGCAAGTCCAAGACCAATGATACTGTCAGGTCAGTACCATCTGTTTGTCTTTGGCTAATGCAACAGGAAAATCTCACCCCGTCTGTAGCATATTCGAAACCACTATTCGCTACCTTGGTGGAATGTTAAGCGCGTATGAACTGAGTAATGGTTCGCATCCAAAGTTACTAGAGAAGGCAACGCAGCTCGCGGACAAGATGACCTATGCTTGGGTTGGCGTATGTGACGCCTCTGCCAATAGGTTTCCAACAGTTAACTCACGGATATCCAGGACAACGATGTTCCTTTTGGACATATCGATTTCTCAACCAATACGCCTAACAGGGACTCGGTATTTGACCTTTTTCATGTTGGTTTGAGTTTCCTCACGCCAACTTCAGTCAAACATCGCAGAAGCTGGAACGGTATGTGAATCGTTCACATGCGAAGAAAAACACAGCCTCTAACGAGCGGTCCATCAGTTGACTCTGGAGTGGGCCACCCTGTCAAAATATACTAAGAACGACAAGTATCGCAAGCTTGCAGAGAAATCCGCTCGTCGCATTGCTATCCAGGTACGCATATGATAATTTTTGGTGACATCTGAAATTCACTGTAGTTGCCGTAGCCTGCACCATTACCAGGTGTGTAGCAACGCCAAATTCATGACCCGCTACTCACATGATACCAGGTCTCCCTGCTCAAGGTATTGACCCTGAATCGGGAGAGCCTGTCGGCGGTTATGTGACCTGGGGAGGAGGTTCTGATAGCTACTTCGAATACCTGATTAAATACGCGCGCTTGAATAGCGATGCTGATCAACTCTATGCCGATTATTGGCGTCTCGCGGTGGACTCGTCCATTAACACACTACTCAGGGTGAGCAAGACCCTTTTGTCATGTTCGTACTTGTACAATGTGTTAATTTATCATCAAGACTTCTACAGTTGGCAACCATGTCTATCTTGCTGATTTTGATTCGTCAAGACGCATCCGGCACGTTAGTTCTCATCTTGCGTGTTTCCACGGCGGTAATTGGCTATTTGGTAAGTTTGTTCTGTTACGAACAAAGGACTGCATTCTCAAATGCCATCGGGTCCTCTCAGGGGGAAAGTTGTTAAATAACCAGACTATCGTCGACATCGGACTTCAGCTTGTTGATGCCTGCTGGAACACATATAGCAGCACTGCGTAAGCCTTATCAGGAATGTGTTACTTCCTGACTAATGCTGAACTCTCGAGCAGAACTGGCATTGGCCCAGAAGTCTTTGCATTCATCTCGAGCGATGGAACCTACACTGGCAGCGACGACCCAATAAATCTTGATCAATTTTTCTTCAACTCAAAGCACGGCTTTTACATAACGGCAGCAGACTACATCTTTCGTCCCGAAGTCCTGGAGTCGAACTTCTATGCGTGGCGTGTCACCGGCGACCCTAAATATGTCGAGCGTGCTGCTAGCGCAGTCAAGAGCTTCAACGACTACCTGAGTGTCAACGGAGCGTATTCCGGTATATGGAATGTCGATGACATCGATTCGGATAGGATTGATGACATGGAAAGTTTCTGGTTTGCCGAGGTGATGAAGTACTTGTAGGTGCTTTGATCTTGCTTGGGAACTCTTTCCTTATCTACAATGTAGATATCTTACCTTCGACGACCCCAAGCACATCAGTCTCGACGAATGTAGGAATCTTTCCATCCAAAACTGTATCCTAAAAGCTGCTTACTTTCTCGTCAGATGTCTTCAACACCGAAGCCCACCCATTTAAACTGCCCTCTCTCAAAACCACCTACGGTAGTAATGGGACACCAACCCCTAGTGGGGGATCCTTCCGGGTACAGGATGGCAAAACCCCAGAGGTCAGTCAGATACCAGGCCTCCCCTCCTTGAAAGACATTGTTCAAGGTGTTCTTGGGAATGTTGAACAAGCGGTTCTCAACTAGTGATCGAACCATGGCAAACACTTACTCGCTCACTCTTTTGCATCTACACGGTCTCTACCGGGTCTTTCCTATCTACACTCATTATACAATTCATTTCTTTGCTCTGAGGAGGACAGAATTAATCAAAGGACTCGCTCTATCAGAATTCCGGAAAATGGGAAAGAAGCATTGAGGAAAATAGACTCGAGCAGGTATCTTCATATCCGTCCAAATGTTTTCGAAAAAGCTGAGAGACGGTCAGATGTAAGAGGATAAATGATGTTAGTCTCTCGCAGCTAGTATATAATATCAGGTTTGTTTTTTGAGCCTGAGAGAGGGTACAAAGCAATATGTATGTACATATACATAGACGGAAGGTACAATAGAGGTAGATAATATTTACATAATGTGGCACTAAGGTTAGTTGTCCCATGGCTTAGTTGGTTACGGCGTCCGACTGTTATACTCTCCAATCGGAAGATCGAGAGTTCAAGTCTCTCTGGGACAGTATTCTTTTTGCCTCCTTGCGAACCGACTTCATTGTGTAACCTTGTCATTTTCAAAAAAACGCTATTATTTCACCCCATCAGGGTAATATATCCGTAATTATACGTTAACGTCTCTAGTGACTCACCTTCACGTCACATTGCCCAATGCCAGCCCAGCACATCAGAGGATAAATCCCGACTTCATCCAATTGGACCAATCCCTCCCTCGCTGAGTTCCGCCTGCATATGGCTCGCTCCGGATCCGGACTCGTCGAAAGAAGAAAGGGTTCATAACCATAACCTCAGTGCGCATATCTCGCTTAAAATCTTTATGGGTCTCATCCAGTTGAACTGGACCCAGCTGCGGCAATCTGACCGTTCAACCTCCCCGCGTCGGTTTTCCCACTGCTGCACTGCTCAACCCTTTCCCTTAGGATTTCTTAAGCTTCATGCATAATGTCTTAGAACTGGCCTCTGTTTGTCAGCTGCTCCACCGAAGTTTTCTTCATTGCTTAACTCGGTTATTCAAGTCCGTACGGATTAGGGATCAGTCCGTATTGAATCCGTCTTGAATCCGTTTTGGACCGCCCACTGCTTGTGACGTGAGTGAATATCCGAAAACAATTGGCAAAACTTGATCCCCTATGACAAATAACGTGGTAGCCTGTATCTGTAGGAAACTCATTATGGTACGTTAGTTGTATGCGCCCTCTTTTGGTGAAGGGCGTGTGCGAGGCATGGTATACGCTTTTTACGCTTGGCTGCTCATGTCATGACGCTGTAACAGGTGTAACGGCATTGGATGTTAACACGGCTTGTCAGTCCTTCTAGCTTTTCTATAAAAATAGCCTGACTAAGAGTATACAGATCATCTTCGACCGTCGTCTCTATACTCCCTCTCTATCTTCTCACGGCCTTCGCCGTTCTATTCTCTGTGAGGCTGGCATTACAGCCATTTCCGTACCAATAGACCCCTCAGGTTCAGCTTGTTTAGTTGATAATACTGATCCGACCTCAATTCTTTGTGGGCAGCTTTTTGCACATGCTGCAGACTCTCACAGCTTTTCAAAGCCTGTCAAACCACTCCAAGTGCCATCTTGTCGTGACCCATCCTCCACACAAACACAAGCGGCAACAGTGAAGTTTGGGGGAGATTGGACTGTGGACCAATCTTGGCACTCGATTTGCATGACCGGGACCAATCTTGGAACTCGATTTGCATGACCAGCAGTGTCCGCGGTACGCCCTCCATCAACCAAACGCCTATAGCAAGATAGCAAGAAGACAGAAAAACGTTTGAACACATCGTTGTCTAACCACGCGCTGCATCAGTCATGAGTTTAGGTTTCATGTGACAGAAGTGTAGGGCTCAGAACATACTGACGCGGCTCGTTGGCGGCTCGCCAAACTTGTCATGTGCAGACGAAGCTCTTTAGGCGACCATACATCCCGAGGGCCTACATTTGGGCATATCTCTCATTCAGAAGCCATCACAGCCGCGAACTGTCCCAGATCAGCAAGTCTTTCCCCTTGTCGACAAACCTGGGAGGAAGGACATTGCTGGAAAATCATGGGGATAAGTGGATACTCGAGATTTCTCTCATCCGCGAGGAAAACTCTCGACACACTCTGATGGAGGGTTGTGTCATGAGGACTGTGACTATGTATGTATGCTCTACGATCTGCGAGCCTGAAAGTTAGGTGATCCGGGGCTGCACTCCCGATTGCTATAAGAAAGATCCTCTTGCCTTGCTGTTCGGCGGATTACAGGCCCTTGCTTTCCTTTTCATCAACATGATAGCCCTTCGTCTTGCCACGGTTCTCCTCGCGATATCGCTTCCTAGTGCACTGGCGGCGAATGTCCAGAAGTCGGATCTACAACTACCTCCTGACGCCGCCGTCCATAGGGAGGCGGTCAAGAAGATCTTCACCGATAGCTACTCAGCTTACAAGTATATATGTCGGCGCCTTCGTCCCTGTTGACCGGCTCATGGAATTCCATCCCAGAAAGTTTGCCTTTGGACACGACGACTTGTCTCCCTTGAGTTCAGGTTAGCCGTTTCCTATCTCGATCACACCATTCGCATAACTTATCATCGCCAATAGGTTTCTCGGACGGCCGAAACGGTTGGGGTGCGTTACATACGCCTTTCTGTGTCCCAAACCGGGCTCACCCCTTTGAGTAGGTGCAAGCATCGTAGATGCGATGAGTACAGTGGTACTTGTTTTATTTCTGACAACACTCAAACTCGAAGCTTATTGTATTTAAACATCATAGCACATCATGGGCTTGGATGTACGTCTTCAAAATCCGGACATAATACAAGTGCAACGTACTTAGTACCTATCACAGGATCTCTTCGTGGAAGCAGTCAACTTTACGAGCAACATTGATTTCAGCAAATCGCAAACTCCGGATACAGTCAGGTATGCTTCTTGACCCCTCAAGTAATTCCTTTGTTCAAGGCCTGTCAGCGTCTTCGAAACTACGATTCGTTATCTCGGAGGACTTTTGAGCGCATACGAGCTCAGCGACGAGAAGTATCCTGTACTTCTTGAGAAGGCGAAGGAAGTCGCTGATAAGATGGCTTTTGCGTGGGTTGGGGTAAGCACTTACGTTTGTCACGTCTTCCATTGGAGGTTCAATATTTCTCTGGCCCTTGGATTTAATAGAACAATGCTATCCCATTCGGCTTCATCAATTTCGCCAAGAATGCTCCTACCGTAGGAAGCGTGCGTCCAAACCTCGGCGATTAGACCGATTGCATCGGTACTAACGATTTTCAGTCAAATATCGCAGAAGCCGGGACGGTATGTGGCCTACCATATTGGCCAGAAGACACTGATTGACCAGTTCTTTATCTCAGCTTTCCCTCGAGTGGACAACCCTTTCAGCCCATACCAAGAACCAGACATATTCTGACCTTTCCGTGGGCTCACTTCGCCACATCGCAAACCTGGTATGTATGCACTACGAATTTGCTTTAAGTTTGCTCTAATCCACCTCGCTGATGTCGACTACTACCAGGCCGCACCTCTGCCAGGACTAGCTGCTCAGGGCATCGACCCCTCGACCGGGGCATTTGTCGGAGGATATGTGGTAAGTGGAGCTCTCCTTTTCCTATCGTTTTATCCCAGGTCTCCACACTGACGACGGGCCTTCCTTGCGAACAGTCATGGGGCGGTGGCTCTGATAGCTATTTCGAGTACCTCATCAAGTACGCCCGACTTTCAAACACAGATGACCCATTGTTCGCCAATACATGGCTTACGGCTGTGGATTCTTCGATCAAGACGCTCACGAGAGTGAGCTTCCACGGCCACGGAGTAACGTTCTGTGCTGACAATGCCTGGTGTAGAGGTCAACTGTAGGAAATCACCTCTACTTGGCAGACTTCGACTCGAACAGGAAAATTCGTCACATCAGTTCGCATCTAGCCTGCTTCCATGGCGGAAATTGGATCTTTGGTTCGTGAATTTGTCAAATCCGCACAACAATGAATAATTTACGTATCGCGCAGGTGGTAAATTACTGAACAACGCCACCATCGTCAACACTGGCATCGAACTTAACGAAGCCTGCTGGAACACTTACGCCAGTACCCAGTACGCCCTTTATTCTTGAACTTCACTAAAACCTAAAGCACGACTTCGTTAGGACTGGAATCGGGCCAGAAGCCTTCGCTTTTGTCTCATCCGACGGCAACTTCACTGGTGGAAACGGGCTCACCGCCGACCAGGTCAAGTTTAATGCGCAACACGGTTTCTACATTACATCCTCGGCGTACATCCTGCGCCCTGAGGTACTGGAGTCGAACTTCTACGCTTGGCGTGCAACGGGTGACCGCAAGTATCTTGACCGGGCTGCGAGCGCCGTCCAGAGCTTCAACCAGTTCTTGCAGACGCCCACAGGATATGCTGGGCTGAATGATGTAAACAACGTAAAGTCTACGAAGATTGATGACACGGAGAGCTTCTGGTTTGCCGAGGTACTCAAGTACTTGTGAGTCGCTATCCCAATCATTCAGTACATCAAGGAGCTGATGATCTGAGCCAGGTATCTGACGTTCGATGACCCCAAGAACATCAGTTTGGATGAATGTGAGATTGAACACTTCTTAATTGACGCTTCTTGACGTTGCGTCGACAGATGTGTTCAACACAGAGGCGCATCCGTACAAGGCGCCGAAAGCGAAGGCCACCTACGGTACCAACACCATTTTCCCTCCCGAATCATTCACCGCCAAGGCAGGGCCTGCGCCTCCCGTCATCAGTCCTACTCGGTTCAACAGTGGCCATCGGAACCCCGAGTAAGCGATTTGAGAAGGGAAGTATAACTTAGTCCGAGAAACATGGATTGGGCCTTCGAGGATTTCAGAAACAAAGAGTTTCTTTGTTAGCTAGGGTATATTGGTACAGCCTATTTACGGTTGATTCTGCTGTCACCGATTTTTGAGAGCGCCTGCTTGCCAGTGAAGATCGTGACAAGGCCAAGTACGGCACCGTATGCGAGGACCTGTCCTAGCTTGAGATCAACCCAATACCACACCAAGAGCGCCTCAAAGGCACCAAGAGTGGCAACAAAGGGGAG